>PISX010025366.1:0-26252 GCA_004024625.1 Mellivora capensis | reverse complement strand
CGCTGTTTCCATTTGCGATATTTGGAAAATTTTCATGAAGAATGTGTTTGACAATATCTTCTAGACTTCTTTCTTTCTCTTCCCCTTCAGGTATTCCAATAATTCTGACGTTGGAACGTTTCATGGCATCATTTATTTCCCTGATTCTGTTTTCGTGGTTTCTAAGCTGTTTGTTCCAGGCTTCCTCCTGATCCTTTCTATCTGTTTGTTCTCCAGATCACTAATTCTATCTTCTGTCTCAGTTACTCTAGCTTTTAGAGAATTTAGATTAGATTGGAACTCATTGAGAGCCTTGTGAACATCATCCCTGGTGGCTTTCAGTTCTGCCCTAAAATTGTGAACATCATCCCTGGTGGCTCTCAATTCTGCCCTAATCAATTCCATTTGGTTGTCCATGTTTTTCTCCAACCTCGCTATTGCCTGGATAGTTGTTAGCCTGAAATCCCTTTCCGACGTAATGTCTATGTCGGTAGCCATTAGCTCTGTTGCAGAGGCCCCATCCTCTGAATTTTTCTTCTGTTGGGCATTCCTCTTCCTAGTCATTTTGGTGAGAGTTGGCTGAATGGTTGTAGCTGGATGTATCGACCTTGGTGCAGTGAAGGTGCACCCTGGAATGCTTCTGAGCAATCAAGAGTCCCCACCCAAATGAAAGAAAAAAAGAAAGAGAAAAAGCAGAAAAAGAGAGAAAGAGAGAGAGAGAGAGGAAAAAGAAAGAAGGATAAAAGAGAAGGCTCAGTCCAAATGGGCCCCAAGGTAAGGTTTGTGAAGTATACAAACAAATACAGACAAACAAAAAAGACTGATAAAAGTATATGACAAGAGAAGAAAAAAAATATGTACACATATATGTAGAAGGAAAACAGAGAAACAAACAGACAAACAAAAAAAAGAACCTCGTCAATAAGAACCCTAAGTATAAGATTTATAGACTACCAGGACAAACACAAGTATACATAAATACTGGTAGGAGAAAAAGATGGGAGAGTGTTTGTAAATTCTCAGTGTGGGTGAGGAAGGTTATTTTGCTTCTTCCTGGATGTATCTTGATATCTTTTTTAAGGGATACAACTTTCCTAAGATATCAGGGGATTAAAAATTGGTTTACCTATAGGGGTAGCATTGAATGGGGAAAGGGGATTACCTTGAATTTTAACTCTATATGAATATTAGCAAATAAAAGTAAAGAAAAGATGATCTAAACTAAAGTGAAATTAAAAAAATATATATATATATAAAATAGAAAAGCAAAAGAAAAACATGGGTATATGTATCAAAAAGTTCAGGTTAGAAGGTTATTATGGAATTTGATGTACTGGACGTCTCACTGTGATGGTAAATAGGCTAAAAAAATCTATATAACAAAATAAAAAAGATTAAAAAAAATTTTTTAAAAATGAACCAGAATAGTGGGAACGAATTAAGAATTAAATGTATCTATGAAGTAGTATTGATTGTTGTCTTCTCGGCTGGTTGGCTTTCTGGGGGAGGGGCCTGCCGCGTGGGTTTTCAGGCGGTGTTTCCTGCATTATGTCCTCCCCCCCCCCTCCAGGGGGTGAGCTCTGAGGAAACCGGACCTTTAGGCTTTTGTTCTCTGGAGGTTTTTATGTCTGTTCCTTTGTTTTCTCTCCCCCCTTGGCAGCTCCGGATGGTTCTTGGAGGTTTAGAGGAAAGCAAACTGCACCGCGACCTCCCTCCCAGAGAGAAGCCTCAGTCCGTTCCCCTCTGGGTGCTGCAGGGCAGGTTCCCAGCCGCGATCTCTGGGGACACCTGTGTGTCCTGCTTGTACTTAAAACCACAAGCGGCAGCTGTCTGGGCAGCTCCAGACCCCCAGAGAGGTTCCAAGCGGGGAAGGCACACAGAGATTTTCCCGCTGGCCTGGAGCTGGGAGCGATCCGACTTTCTGGGTCCTAGAGCCCCCGCTGGTGCCCGCGTGCCTCTCTCAGGGGAGGGGGTGGAGCGCGTCTCAGGCTCTGCTAGTCTCAGGCTCTGCTAGCACGGCGCAGCACACAGGTGGGGACTGCAAAAGTATGTTTCTGCTCCGGGAGGGTCCCAGCCCCTGCCACACGCCCAGCGCCCTTAGGAGGTCTCCTCGCAGCTCAGCGACCAGGACCTGGTTTCTCCACTGCACTCTCTCTGGCTCAGCGCCAGGGGTGTCTGCCCTCCATGGGGGACTTAAGCCCCTGTCCCTAACAGTTCTAATTCCCACAATTTCACCCTGCGGTCTTTTCTCTTTTTGAGTGCTTTTTATTGGTCTTCAAGTTAATGCTGGTCCCCAATCTTAGGGGACTCTCGTATTGGGGAATTACTTCCCAATGCATCTCCTCTGGTGGCTCCCTCCCCCTTTTGTTTATCTTCCGATACCAGTCCGGTGTTCCCGCTCTGCTTTACCTGCCCACTGGTGTCTTCTGCCCCCGTAGAGATCCTGACGTCCCACTGGCGTCTTCTGCCCCCGTAGAGATCCTGACGAGTAGAATTTTGATCTCAGGCTGATTTCATGAGTGATTGGAGTTCCGTAGGTAATCAGCTCACTTTAGGGGACAGGTTGAACCAGAGCCTCCTCCTAGTTCCCCGCCATCTTGTCTCCCCCTCATATGAAGGGTTTAACTCAGCACATAGTAGATCCTTAAAACATAGTTTCTGTTCTTCCTCTTATTAAAGAAAAATGAAACTTTTCTGTCCTAATAAATCTTATAAGTAGGTCTAGTTTTATGACCTGTGCAATAACACAGGGCCCTGTGCTCAGAAGGCCACATTAAACCAATGCTTGGTTTAATGCTCTATTATCACAGTGATAATAGAGACTTCATGTTCTTGAACTTGTTAATAATTTTATCTTTGAGATTGTGTTATGTAATTGAAGTCCAGAGGGACAATGGAACATGCATTGCACAGAGGTGGTACATTTAATATGTGTGTCCATCTTCCCTTGTCACTCCATTGACTTAATGCAACTAACATGCTCCATGAACACAGAATTCCAGTGAATGAACAAGGTGTGGGAGTTCAATGACATTCAGACAAGTACAAGGTTAAGTATTATGCCTATGACCAAGTAGGGGTGCTGATATCCCTGAGAGGCCATGCTTTTGTTGAACCAGGATTTGCTTTGAATGTGAAAGAAAGGCAGTGGCATTCTGGGAAACACAAATGACCATGGAAAACTGTGTTGGCTCTCTATTAGGCAATTATGCTAGAAATGATAAGGAAAGATAGGGTAACCCGTAGTTCCTTTTCCTTTTCGTCCTTCCTTACTTAATAGTGAACCAAAGGTAGAGACTGTTGGTAGAATGTACTAGTACCAAGAAATGAAATAAAAGCAGTTAAGTTAGTTTTGTTTAGTATTTCCACTCTTCTGCTAAGAATGAACTATATCAATTGTGTAATTTCAATGATTCTGCATATCATTACATGCTCTTGAATTTAAAACTCTTATTGCATAAGGTAAATGTAAATGGTAGAAGTCAGGCTAATAATTTAAAATGTTAATTTTTTAAAAACTTAGAATGGCATTAAGTAGTAAATAAGAAATACCATAACAAGTTAAGAGAGAGACTGTGGAAGAAAGGAAAAACTGTACATTTCAATAATTTAAATCATTTCCCCCAGTATTTTGAACATGAGACTTCATGATTTCGTTTTACACTAGGCCTCACAAAATAAGTAGCTCGCTCTGCTCATCAGAACTTTTACTGGATTGCAAAGCCTGTATTTTATCAGCACAATCTGGAAAATGATAGCCAATAAGTTGTATTTCTAATTTTCTTTAATGAAAGATGGAAGCAGTATCACAGGACACAATCTAATGTTGCTTTTAAGTGGTTAATTGTTTTTCCTGAATTGGTGAGTCCAGGGCCCAAAAAGCCCACTTAGTAGGTAAAGTGGAAAGGGTAGAGATGGTAAATCTTTTATTGGGCTTTAGTGGTTTTAGGAGAAGAAATTAAAGAACAAAATTGTGTAGTGGAGGTGCCAAATGTGAATGCTTTTTAGGGTTATTTTACTCTTTTATGAAAGATTTGTGTGTGAGTGTCAATAGAAAATTCTAGAATCCAGGGCCACTCAAGGCTCCTGCCAATCCTACCAGGCTGATAAATTCTTAGTGGCTGGGAACTGACAAGAGAAACAGAACAGAACTGAATGCTTTTTTTTAATCCATGAGAAAAAATTCATATGAAATTCGTCATCTAATTAAAGACTGAATAATAACTGATGGTACTAGTGCACCAAATCCATATTTGTAATTTTAAAGATACAGCTTGTTATAATTTAGAATAAATTTTATAGATAATAGCTGTAAAAGGGGATAGCAACCAAGATGAAAGCCATTGACAAAAGGAAGAAAGATAAAGGATCCTCTAAGCAAGGCTGGAAGGAAGTTTCATGGAAGAGTTTCAGGTAAGTTTTTCTGTGATTACTTCTCAAGAGAGTATAAAGTGATGGATGGTTTCAGAACTTCAGCCATAATGCTCAATTGTGTATTATTTATTTCACTTTAGAAAGGCATTCAAACGTCACAGCAATCTCTGTGGCTTGGCTGCCTTAAAATAGGTAGCTTCCCGTAGGTGGCAGTGCTTGCATATTTGCTCAGACTAGAGTCTGAGAAAGTTGCTTATTTAGAATTCAGGATCTAAAGAAAAGGATAAGAAAACCAGTTTTGTTTAAATACACTCCTACACAAGCACAGAGAAGCACTTCTTTATTCAGATGTCAGTACTTTGAATATATAAGGTTGAGATGTGGATGGATTCAGGGCCTATAAGAGAGGTTAAGACAAAATCTAACATATAAAGCAAGCAAGAAGGGAAAGTACTGCCTTTTTTTATATACCACCACTTCCCTTTTATTTTTTCTTCTTATTGACAGTTGTCACATATTACAATAGAATATTCCTGTTCTTAATCTTCACTCAGGGTCTGGAGTTCTTGGAGGGGTCTTTGCTCTATGAGACGCTGAAGGCATTTTCTTGCTCGTCTGACTGCTTCAATAATGTGTATGATATGTCAACAGTAAGCAAGAAACAGGGTGCTTCAGGGTTAAAGGCTTTGGGCTTTCTAATTGTTGCATTAGTACTTTATCTTCCTAGGTCCCTTTATAAAACATTTTAAATTATGGAGGTAAAGTCCTTTTCTTAGTTTATTTTCCATAGGTAAAAACTGAAATGTCAAAAGAAGGAATGAGCAAGATGTATACATCTTTCAAATTGGTAGTTGTATCACAACAAAGATAATTTGTTGTGAATAGATTTTGATTGCTGATGATCATTTCTTTTTTTTTTCCCTAAATGCTCATGGGCAGTCTCTTTTATTATTTAATAATAATAATGATGGTGATAATAATAATAACAAACATAATTTATGGTGCTTACTATGTGCCAGGAACTACTGGACTTTACATGTTTGTATCCATATAATACTCATGACTACCCTATAAAGTACTTACTATTATTCTCCTTTTATACATAAAGGAAATGAAGCACAGAAGTATTAAAAAGAAGTATTAAAAAATATGCCAAGGCCATCCATCTAATAAAATTTGAACTCAGGTTATCTGGTACCACTGCACTATGCTGCTTTCTGAACTTTAATTTTATAATTTGGAACCAATTTCTTAAATGCAGTGAAGTGATACTGTCATATGATGATACTACATTTGGATTTAAGTCTTTGTATTCTGATTACAATGCACATTTTGAAAATTAGGAATAAGAGGGGCACCTAGGTGGCTCAGTCAGTTAAGCGTCTGCCTTAGGCTCAGGTCATGACTGGAGTCCTGGGATTGAGCCCTCTACTGGGTCCCTTGCTCAGCAGGGAGTCTGCTTCTCTCTCTCCCTCTGCCCTTCCCCTCTGCTTGTGCACTCTCTATCAAATAAATAATAAAATCTTTAAAAAAATTAGGATAAGAATAAAAATATATATGTTTTTAAATTTGTGAAGATATGGAAAATTTATTATGTGCTATCTGGGTTTTTAGAGAAACTTAAGGTCTCCTTATTCATTGCTATATGGGAAGTAGAAATGATTGCTATTGCTATGGTGGCTGAGTTTGACTGCATTGAAGTGCCAGGCAGGAAGATCAGCCTCTTGCTTCTCTCTCTATATAGAGTAGGGGTTTACATAATTTTATGTGATTGATACCAGTTAGCAGTAGCAGAGTCTGAAAACAGCACTTGCAGACATGTTAGAGCCTAACAATACTTTTTAAAAAAAGATTTATTCATTTATTCAAGAGAGAGTGTAAGAGTTGGGGGTGGTGTGGGTACAGAAGGAGAGTGAGGGAGAGAATCTCAAGCAGACTCCATGCTGAGTGTGGAGCCCAATGTGGGGCTTGATTTCATGACCTGGAGATCATGACCTGAGCTGAAATTAAGAGTTGGACGCTTACCTAACTGAGCCATCCAGGCACTCCAAGCCTGACAATACTTTTGAGAGAAGGTTACCTATTAGCAACCTGCCAAAAATACAAACTAATACCTGAATCAAGAATGGAAAAGATGTAGAACTTCAATAACTGTTGCTGATTTGATGTTATTTAGTTCCAAATTATTTAAAGATTATTGTTCTTGTGCCACTTTGCTTATCTCTTCCCATGTTTTTTTTCTTATGATTAGCCAGTCTCCTCTGCTTTCTTCATGCATTTGTGAAAATCATATTTGTGTGTATATGTATATTTGTGAAAACC
This sequence comes from Mellivora capensis, assembly GCA_004024625.1. Lineage (NCBI taxonomy): Eukaryota > Metazoa > Chordata > Mammalia > Carnivora > Mustelidae > Mellivora > Mellivora capensis. The sequence continues at coordinate 19,577 of PISX010025366.1, read as the reverse complement.
ATATTTATGTATATTAATGATGCATTTTTAGGAAGAGAAAATGATGGGATGGTACCTTTTCATTACAGTTACAGCATATGTATTCAAACATAAATAACCAGAAATCTCCAAACCATGGCAGTGTATAATTTGTAATATTCTAGATCAATAGGAAATTCTGTGACTAAAGAATAAGGGTAATTCTCAATTCCCATATCCTATATGGTTAGCAAATGAGTCTTGCAACTAATTAAGAATAAATTTATTAAGCAAATTCTTCTACCAACCAAAAGTGCAAATAAAAGAGACCCATTTTTATCTACCAAATGACAATAAAAACAGATTTTATTCAGTGATAGTGTAGGGGATTGGGCACTGTCATATATTCTTGAAGGGGAACCAAGTGATACAATTTTTATAGAAGGCAATTTTAGCTACATATATGTATCAGAAATTTTAAGATGTTTGTACTTTTTGACACAGTAATCTCAGTTATAGGAATTTATGTTTAGATAATATTTCATACATGTACAGAAGGATAATAATTAAATATAACTTATAAAAACCCCAAATTGAGAAACAACCTTAGTGTTCAGTAATGATAATTTATTATTAAACTAAGGTACTACCTAAAACAACAATAAAAAACTCAGGAAAAAATATTTAATGACTTGGAAAGTTGTTTGCAATATATTTTAAGCAAAAAATTATAAAATCATAATCATCTTTTTTGTGGAAAAAATCTGGAGAGTAAAATAACAGAAGAGAATATAGACCAAATGGCTAGCTGAATTTACTTCTGTATGGTGGGCTTATGGGTGATTTTACTTTCTTCTTTATGGCATTTTAAAAAATGATTTAATTTATTTATTTTAGAGAGAGAGAGAGAGAGAGAGAGAGAGCACTATTGGGGTTGGAGGGGTAAAGGGAGAGGGGAAGATTCTCCAGCAGACTCCCTACTGAGCATGGAGCTGGATGTGAAACTCCACTCTACAATCTTGAGATCATGACCTGAGCCAAAATCATGAGTCAGACACTTAACTGACTGAGCCACCCAGGCACCCCCTTCTTTATGGTTTTTTAATTTTCAAAGTTCTATAGTGAACATATATTGTATTTGTAATGAAATACATTAACAGTTATATTTTTCCCAGGAAAAAGAAATGTAACACTTTATTGTTATTACTCTAAACACTAGAGAATCAATTGTTATGTCAACATACTTTGAAAGAGCCCTTTTACAAATAAATAGGCCAATTTCATTTTTTAGATAATAAAGTAGCATATATTCAGATCTACTTTCCCACTGAGAACAACTAGAAATGCTAGATAAATCACACATATATTTTTGGAAAAGATTTGTTTGAAAGCATTGGAGAGTTAAAAGTCAAAAGGAGTTGAAGGCCAAGATCTCCAAGAAAAATAAATGCATTGAGATTAGTGCCATATTTTGCATTGTTAGAGGTTGAGAAACTGAATAGAAAATTATGATTAAAAGACTAAGACTCTAAGGGCCCCAGTTATTTCTATTCACTGGGGAGATAAAAGCTTAAATTCGGTGTCCATTAAAGAGCAGGAGACTTTATAAACCATACAAGCTGTATTTGAGAAGCCTGAAGGACTATATTTCTAAGAGTAATGGCCAATTGGATAAAACCATCATAAGGGCTGAAACTAAGCCTTGAAATAGATTAATTACAATTGAATTAAGGTAATCAGCCTCCATTCTTACTGATAGAAGTAATACAGAATACTCTGTGGAAGTACATGAAATTTTAAACCTTAGTTTGTTCCTTCAAACTGTCCCCCAAAATGCTTGTTAGTGAATAAAAATCTTACTAAGCATACTAAAGACCAGGTTTAAAAATTGAAAACCAGAGGAAAAGAAAGAAAGAGAGAAAAGAAAAGAAAAACCAAGAGAAAAAAAGAAACAGAGAAAACAAACAAACCCATAGGCAAACCAAGAGAAAAAACAAAACAGACAAAACAAATCCATAGGCAATCCAGGTATTGGATGAATCACACATGGACTTAACAACAAATGTGATTAATATGTCCAAAATATAAATGTTGTGATAGAATGCTGAGATAGAGAGTTTGAACTAAAACAGGAAAAAAATTATAAAACTGAAAAATAAAATAACATTTAATTCTCAATAGGTGAGTTTAACAATAATTAGACACAGTTGAAAAATTAGTGATTGAAGGATGAGTCATCAGAAAATATTCAGATTGAGGCATGGAAAGGAAACATAGAAATGACACAGAAAATGTATAAGACATAATTAAAAGGTCTAATGTGTGTGTAATTGGAGTCTCAGAAAGATGTGTGGTAATAGAGCAAATACAGTATTTGATGAGAAATTGAGTATTTTTTCATCCAAAGTTGAAGACTTTAATCTATATATTAAAGAAGCATCACAAATCCCAAACAGTACAAATACAAAGACAACCACACCTATGTGCATTATAATAAAACTGCTCATAATCAAATGCAGAAAGAAAAATCTAAAAGCAGCCAAGAACAAAAAAGGGAAAATTACCTTCAAAGGAGCAATAACAATTCTGACAGCTGACTTCTCTATAGAAATGATCAAAGCCAGAAAGCAATGAAAAAGTACATAATGGTCTGAAAGAAAAATATCTTTTCAACTAACATTCTTTAACCCAGTGAAAATACCCTTCAAATATTTGAAAGGACTAAAATAAAGACATTTGAAGTAAAACATGAAAACCCAAAAGATGGAAAAAAAAACTTGTTCCCAGCAGATCTACACTAAAAGAAATAGTAAATAGTAGAAGAAAAATAATTTAGTGCAGACACATGGTAATTCAGGTAGGAATTAAATAATTAATACACTTGGGGCACCTGGTTGGCTCAGCTGGTTGGGGGTCTGCCTTTGGTTCAGGTCATGATTCCAAGATTGAGCCCCACATCAGAGCCTACTTTTCCCTCTCCTTCTGCCACTCTATCTCAAGTAAATACATTTTTAAAAATCTTAAAAAAAGAATAATACACTTGAACTAAATGACAAACATGGAGCACTGTATCAACTATAATCAAATGCACATTTTTACAATTACACATTGATCATTTATCAAAATTGACCATATGTTGAATTATAGGGGTGGCTGGGTGGCTCAGTTGTTAAGCGTCTGCCTTTGGCTCAGGTCATGATCCCAGGATCCTGAGATCGGGCCCCACATTGGGCTTCCTGCAAACCCTGCTTCTTCCTCTCCCACTCCTCCTGCTTGTGTTCCATCTCTCACTGTGTCTCTCTCTGTCAAATAAATAAAATCTTAAATTAAAAAAAAGAAATATGAATCATATTTAAACAAATGTCAATAGGAGATGGGACTAGGATAAGTTTAAATGCCATGAAGTTTGCTGTTCCTACTGAGATTCAAATATTTTTCTTGAATAAGTACTCTCCAGGTTCCTGCAGCCTTTGTCTAAGTTCCAGAGTTCTGAAAAATGGATTCTGACAGGTTTTTTTTTACCGCTTTTATGAAGGGGCAGAATTTTGGAGTTCCTCTCTCCACCATTTTCACTGATATTCTCAAGCATTGTAACCCATAGGAAAGAATACATTTCAATGAGATTATAAAGTTTATTGACTACATAATAATGATAATCATATATACCAAGTTAGTAGGGGTATAGGAAAATTTGAGCTTAGAAGAAATGTATGGTCTTATATTCATATATTGGAAAAAGAGCAACAGAAAAACAATGGACTAAATATTTATTAATATTTGGTCATTAATATTAACATTAATATTAATAAGTTAGAAAATGAAACCTAAATAAGATTGAAGGAATGAAAGGACAGGGGAGAAATTTACTAAATATAAAAAAATTGAATAATAAAATAATAAATCTAAAAGTTTTTTCCTTATAGAGATAAATTTAATTGAAAAGCTATTAGCAACATTTATAAATAATATAAAAATGTTACAAGTTCATAGCAGGAATGAAAGTGAGGGTGGCACCATTTTTAATATAGTTATTAAAAAGTTGATAAGAGACACCAAAAACACATGAAATCAAATAAAAAATAGATAAATGGTACTTCATGATTAAGAATTTTCATGCATCAAAAGCTATATAATCAAGAAAGTGAAAAGACAACCTACAAAATGAGAGAAAATATTTGCAAATCATGTATCTGATGAGAGTTCACTATTCAGAATATATAAAGAACTACTAAAAAAACCCAATTCAAAAATTGATAAAGGACCTAAATAGACATTTCTCCAAAGAAGATATACAAATAGACAATAAGCACATGAAAAGATGTTCAATGCGTTATCATTAGGGAAATAACCTAGTGTCCATCAACTGACAAATAGATAAACAATGCAGTATATGCATACAATAGAATATTATTCAGCTATAAAAATGAAGTGTTTTTTTTTTAAGATTTTATTTATTTATTTGACAGAAAGAGAGCACAAGTAAGTAGAACAGCAGGCAGAAGGATAGAGAGGCAGGCTCTCTGCTGAGCAGGAAGCCCAATGCAGGGCTTGATCCCACCCAGGATCCTGGAATCATGACCTGACCTGAAGGCAGCCGCTTAACCAACTGAGCCATGCATGTGCCCCCTAAAAATGAAGTTCTGAGACATACTACAACATAGAAGGACCATGCAAATATTATGCTTAGTAAAGTAAACTGGGCACAGAAGGATAAATACTGTATCCGTCCACTGCAAGGTCCCTAGAATAGAAAAAATAAAATAGAACAGAGGTTACCAGGAGTTCAGGAGAGGGGGGATAGGGAGTTATTATTTAATAGGTACAGATTTTCACTTTGGGATGATGAAAATCTTTTGGGTATAGAGAGTGGTGATGGTTATACAACATTATGAATGTATTTAATGCCACTAAATTATATACTTACAATTAAATTGATATATATACCTTACCACAATAAAAATTTATTATGAGGGTATTATGTGCAACTTTATGCCAATAAATTTGAAAAAACAGATGAAATGCACAAATTCTGGAAGAAAACACTCCACAACTTATCAAATCTGACACAGGAAGGAAAATAAAATCTATTAAAAATTAAGTGTTTGTTTTTTTTTTTTTTCTGGAAAGATGGTGAAATAGGAGAACCCTAAGGTCACCTTATTTCTTAAATACAACTAGATATGTCTCATATCAGTGTAGATAACCCAGAAAATGACCCAAGACTGGCAGAACAAATTCTATAACTTAATGTAGAGAAGAGGCACCATCAAAGAGGGTAGGAAATTCAGAGACAGTGGGGGAGCTAAATGGACTCACAGACTGTCCATGGGAGGGAGGGACTTGCAGGTGTGGGGAGAAGAGAAAACTATCACACCAGGGAGCCTGACCAGGGAAGATGAATCCTCCTAACATTTGGTTTTGAAAACTAGAGGCACTGAATTTTGTGAGTTCTTACAAACTAGTGGTGCTTAAAACCTGGAATTTAAAAAATCTGCAGGCTTGTCTCTGGGACAGCTGGGAGGGCAAGAGGGAACTGTGTCCCTATCCTTAAAGAGACAGCACAATAAACAACCCACAGAGATAGAGCATAGAGGCAGCAGTTTGAAAAATGCCTGGGGCAGAGTGGATAGAAAATTGTGTATTCATCTCAGAGCATGTCCTGGAGGGACAGGGATTCTTGGTGGACATCTCTAGGATCAAAGGAGCTAGCCGGCCCCGTTTCCCTCCCTCACCCCCAGCCTAAACACATAGCCACTGTAGGAACAAGAGTGGCACTGACCCTTGCTAACTACTTGCTTACATGATGCAAACCCACTACCTCGAATTTTGGCAGAACTGCCTCCTCCAGCCTGGTCTGCCAAAGCCCCAGTGCTGCTGGTCCCCAGCACCAGAAGACCCATGCAAACCTTGCCAATACTGCACTTCCCACACATATGCGCTTTGCAGATCTGCCCCCTCCAACATGCTATTGGCTGGAGCCCATCCAACCAGCCCATCCTGGTGTCACAGGCCTGGCAGTGTGTAAGCAGCCCCAACAGGACCAGTACTACTCCAAAGTAACTCCTGCACTGGAGAGAAGGAAAGATAACCACACATATCAGAAAGATTGTGGCTCTAGCAAGAGCCTGGGGGCAGACAGCTGGTCTGACTGTGGCCTCTGCCCACCAGTGAAACTTTTCCAGGGGACAACACAGGGAAGCACCCTGCAGTTTGGTGCTATTTCATTTCTGACAAATACCTAGTCTGAATCAACTCAAGCCCAAAGTAGCCCTAGACTGGCCCATTAACACTACTGGGAGCAAAAACTGCCCAAAACAGGCAAAGAGAGCCACTGCAGATGTTTGGACTGAAGGAAAAAGTGGCAAGCCACAAAAGCAGGGCACATGCAACATACATAGGAGACACCCTTGAAGTGCCAGGTTCTGTGAATAGGGAACACTGCACTCACTGTAGGGCACTATAGGACCTTTTTTTCATATGGCCACTAATTTCAACAGTAGGAGGTATAGCTGACCTTCCTAACACACAGAAACAGAGAATTAGACAAAATGAGGAGACCAAGGAATATGTCCCAAATGAAAGAATAGGACAAAAATCACAGCAAGAGACCTAAGTGAAATGGAGATAAGTAATATACTGGATAGAGAACTTATAGTAATGATCATAATGACACTCACTGTATTTGAGGAAAGAGAGGAGGACATCACTGAGATCCTTAGCAAAGACATAAAAAAAAACAAAGATGAAGAATACAAATGACATTAAAAATACACAAGATAGAATAAATAGCTGACTAGAGAAAGCAGAACATATCAATGACCTGGAGGACAGGGTAATGAAAGTAATCAAACTGAGTAGGTGGAAGTAAAAGGTTTACGCAAAATGAGAATAAACTTAGGGAACTGAGTGACACCATCAAGCTTAATAACATTTATATGATAGAGTTCCTAGAAGGAGAAGAGTGAGAAAAGGGGACAGAAAATCTATTTGAAGAAATAATAGCATAAGAACTCTTGAATCTGGGGAAGGGAATGGATATCGAGATCCAGGAGACAGAGATCCCCAATAAAATCAACCCAAGGAGGTCCATATAAAGACACATAGTAATTAAAATGGTAAAAAGTAGTAATAGAAAATTTTAAAACCAGGAAGGGAAAAGAAAACAGTTGCATACAAGGGAAACCCATAAGGCTGTCAGCTGATTTTTCAGCAGAAATTTTGCAGGCCAGAAAGGAGTGTCATGACACTATCAAATGCTAAAGGAAAAAATCTGCAACCAAGAATACTCTATCCAGCAAGGCTATCATCCAGAAGAGAAGGAAAAATAGTTTCCTAGACAAATAAAAGTTAAAGCAATCATTGATCAATAAATCAAACTTACAACAAATGTTAAAGGGGACTGTTTGAGTAGAAAGGAAAACCTTAAGTAAGAGTAAGAAAAGTAGGAAACACAGGGATGCCTGGGTGGCTCAGTTGGTTGGCCATCTGTCCTCAGCTCAGGTCATGATCCTGGGGTCCTGGGACTGAGCCCTGCATTGGGTTCCTTGCTCAGTGGGGAGTCTGCCTCTTCCTTTCCCTCTGCCCCTCCCCCTGCTTGTGCTCTCTCTCTCTCAAATAAATAAAACATTAAAAAAAATAGGAAGCAAAAATAAGTACATCTGTAAAAATCAGTCAAGGGTCTCACAAAAAAAGAATGTAAAGTGTGACACCATATACCTATAATGTGGGGTGGGGGTGTGAAGAATGGGTACAAACTTAAGTGACCAACAACTTAATATAGACTGCTATATGCAGAACATGTTATATAAAAACATAATGGTAACTACAAATAAAAAACCAGTAATAGTTTTACAGAAAATAGAGAAAGGAATCCAAGTATATCAAAAGAAAGCCAACTAATTTTAAGGGAGCAAGAGGAGAAAGGAACAGAAAAGAACTACAAAAATAACCATAAAACAAGTACTAAAAAGGCAACAAATATCATCAATTAATTTGAATAGGGCATCTATGGGTGGCTCAGTCAGTTAAGCTTCTGCCTTCAGTCTAGGTCATGATCTCAGGGTCCTAGAATTGAGTCCCACATTGGACTCCCTGCTCAGCCAGTGGGGAATTGTCTTCTCCTTCTGTCCCTCTCCCCTGTTCATGATCTCTCTCTCTCTCTTATGCTCTTCCTCAAATAAAGAAATGAAATCTTAGAAAAAAATTACTTTGAATGTAAATGGATTAAATGCTCAAACCATACCAAACCAACAGACATAGGGTGTCAGGTTTAAAAAAAAAAAAAAAAAAAAAAAAGCAAAACCTATCTGTTTGCTGCCTGTAACACTCATTTCAGACCAAAAGATACATGCAGATTAAAAGTGAAGGGTTGGAGAAGCATTTATCATGCAAATGGATGTGAAAAGAAAGCTGGGGTGGCAATACTTATATCAAACAATATAGACTTTAAAAGAAGAGACAGGGGCACCTGTGTGGTTCAGTTGGTTAAATGTCTGCCTTTGGCTAAGGTCATGATTCCAGGATCCTGGGATTGAGCCCCACATCCCTACTGATCAGGGAACCTGCTTCTGCCTCTCCCTCTGCTTGCTGCTCTCCCAGCTGATGCCTTCCCCACCCCCCACTCTCCATCACATAACTAAATAAAATAAAATTAAAAAAAGAGACAAAGGACATAGTATAATTATAAATGAAACAATTCATCAAGAAGATAGAACAAATGTAAATATTTATGCACCCAACATGGGGGCACACAACTACATAAAGCAGTTAATAACAAACATAAAGGAAGTAGAAGATAGTAATACAATAATAGTAGGGGACTTTAACATCCCACTTACAGCAATGGACAGATCATCCAAACAGAAAATCAACAAGGAAACATTGATTTTGAATGACACACTGGATCAGTGGATTTAACAGATATATTCAGAATATTCCATCCTAAAACAGCAGAATACACACTCTTTTCAAGTTCACATGGAACATTCTCCAGAACAGATCACATATTAGTTCATAAAACAAGTTTAAACAAATTAAAAAAGATGGAAGTCATACCATGCATCTTTTTTGTCAACAATTCAATGAAACTAAAAACAACCACAAGAAAAAAATCTGCAAAGAGCACAAATACATGGAAGTTAAATAACATGCTATTAAACAATGAATGGGTTAACCAAGAAATCAAAGAAGAAATACAAAATCATATGGAAACATATGAAGATGAAAACACAACAATCACAAGTCTTTGGGTTGCAACAAAAGTGGTTCTAAAAAAAAAAAAAGTGGTTCTAATAGGCCTAACTCAAGAAGCAAGAAAAATCTTAAACAACCTAATCTTGCACCTATAGGAGCTAGAAAAAGAAGAGCAAACAAAACCTAAACCCAGCAAAAGGAAAGAAGTAATAAAGTTTAAAGGAGAAATAAAGGGACTAAAACCACAACAGACCAGATCATTGTAATCAAGGACTTGTCCTTTGAAATAAAAATTCATGAGTCTCTATCCAGACTCATTAAAACAAAACAAAACAAAACAAAATAAAACACAGAAGAAAAGAGGAGAAATAACAACACTATAGAAATACAAAGGATTGTAAGAGAATGGAGTAAAAAATTATATCCCAACAAATTGGATATCCTAAAAAACTAGATACATTCCTAGAAAGAGATAACCCCTCCCAAAATTGAATCAGGAAGAAATAGAAAATTTCAACAGACCAATTATGTGCAGTGAAACTGTCAGTAAAAAAACAAACAAAAACAAAACAAAACAAAACTCGTAAAAAAGAGGTTTAGGACCAGATGATGTCACAAATGATTTCTACCAAGCATTTGAAGAAAAGTTGGAGTTAGTATCTTCTCCAACTATTCCAAAAAAATAGAAGAGGAAGGAAAGGAAAGGAAGGAAGGAAAACTTCCAAATTTTTTCTATGAGACCGGCACTACCTTGATACCATTAACTAGATAAAAACACTACAGGAGCATCTGGCTGCCTTAATCATGGAGCATGAGACTCTTGATCTCAGGGTTGTAGGTTAGAGCCCCACTTTGAGTGTAGAGATGACTTAAAATTTAAAAATCTTAAAAAAAAAAACTACAAAAACAGAGAGCTATGGGATAATAATTTTGATGAGCATAGATGCAAAACTCCTCAACAATACATTAAAAAAAATTAACCCAATAAAGTGGGATTTATTGCCAGGATGCAAGGATGATTCAATATCAAAACAATCAATGCGATACATCACATCAATAAGAGAAAGGATAAAAACCATATGATCATTTCAATAGATGCAGAAAAAGCATTTGACAAAGTACAACATCCATTTATGATAAAAACCCTCAACGAAGTCGGGTTAGCTGGAACATACCTCAATATAATAAAGTCCTCATATGAAAAACCCATAGCTAATATCATTCCTAAATGGTGAAAAAATGAGATTTTTTCCCCCTCTAAGGTCAGGAACAAGACAATGATGTCCACTCTCACCACTTTTATTCAACGTGGTACTGGAAGTCCTAGCCACAGAACTTGGGCAAGAAAAAAGGAATAAAATCATCTAATTTGTAAGAAAGAGGTAAAACTTACACTATTTGCAGATGACATGATACTATATGTAAAAAACCATAAAGAATGCACCAAAAAGCTACTAAAACTGATAAATGAATTCAGTAAGGTCACAGGATACAAAATCAATGTACAGAAATCTGTAGCATTTCTATACCCTAATAACAAAGCAGCAGAAAGAGAAACTAAGAAAACAATCCCATTTATAATTGTATTTAAAAGAATTGCATTTAAATCCCATTTACAATTAGGAATAAACTTAATCAAAGTGGTGAAAGACCTGTACTCTGAAAATTATAGAACATTGATGAAAGAAATTTGAAGATGGCATGAACAAATTCCATGCTTATGAATTAGAAGAGCAAATATTGTTGAAATGTCCATATTACCCAAAGCAATCTGCAGACTTAATGCATTCCTTATCAAAATTCCAAGAGCATTTTTCACAGAACTGGAGCAAACAATCCTAAAATTTGTATAGAACTACAAAAGACCCTGAATAGCCAAAGCAATATTGAAGAAGAAAAACAAAGCTGGAGGTATCACAATTCTAGCTTCCTTTCTTTCTTTCTTTTTAAAAATATTTTATTTATTTGACAGAGAGAGAGATCACTAGTAGGCAGAGAGGCAGGCAGAGAGAGAAGGGGAAGCAAGCTCCCCACTGAGCAGAAAGCCCGACACGGGTCTTGATCCCAGGACCCTGAGATCATGACCTGAGTCGAAAGCAGAGGCTTAACCCACTGAGCCACCCAGGTGCCCCTACAATTCCAGCTTTCAAGTTATATTACAAAGCTGTAATAATCAAAACAGTATGGTACTTGCACAAAAATAGACAATGGAACGGGATAGAAAGTCCAGAGACAAATCACAATTATGTGGGCAATGATCTTCAACAAAAGAGCAAGAATATGCAGTGGGAAAAAGACTATCTTCAACAAATGGTGTTGGGAAGACTGGAGAGCTAGCTACATGTGGAAGAATGAAACTGGACACCTTTCTTACGTTATACACAAACTCAGAATGTTTTAAGGATATAAATATGAGACCTGAAAGCATAGAAATCCTAGAAGACAGCACCGGTGGTGATTTCTTTCATCTCAGCTGTAACATCTTTCTAGATATGTCTCCTGAGGCAAGGGAAACAAAAGCAACAGCTTTTGGGACTACATCAAAATAAAAAGCTTCTGCACAGCAAAGGAAGCATGAAAGAAAACTATAAGATAGTTTACTGAATGGGAGATATATTTGCAAATGACATATCTGACACAGGTTTCATATCCAAAATATATAGAGAACTTACACAATTCTACACTAAAAAACCAAATAATTCCACTAAAAAATGGGCAGAAGATGTGGACAAACATTTCTCCAAAGAAGATATACAGATGGCCAACAGAAACATGAAAAGATGTTTATCATCACTTATCATCAGGGAAATGCAAATCAAAATGACAATGAGATCTTATTTCACTCTTGTCAGAATGGCTAAAATAAAAAACACAAGAAATAACAAGTGTTGACAAGGATGTGGAGAAAAAGGAAGGCTTGTGCTCTGCTGGTAGGAATGCAAACTTATCTATCTACTCTGGAAAACAGAATGGAAGTTCCTCAAAAAATTAAAAATAGAACTACCCTATGTTCTAGTAATCACACTACTGGGAGAATATGGAAACCCTAATTTGAAAAGATATATGCCACCCTATGTTTATTGCAGCACTATTTACAATAGTCAAATTATAGAAGCAGACATGTCCATGGATAGATGAATGGGTAAGGAAGAAGTGATATATACATATGTATATATATCATAGAAAAGAATGAAATCTTCCATTTGTAACAATATGGATGGATCTAGAAGTAATGGATAACTTTACATGAAATAATCCAGAGAAAGAAAAATACCATATGATTTCACTCATATGTGGAATTTAACAAATAAAACAAATGAACAAAGGAAAAAAAGAGAGAGAAACCAAAAAACAGACTCTTAACTATAGCGAACAAACACCTGGTTACCATAAGGGAGGTGTGTAGGGTGATGGGTGAAATAGGTGAAGGGGATTAGGAGTACACTTATGTTGATGTGCACTAAATAATATGTAGAATTTTTCAGTCACTATGTTATAGACTTGAGACAAATATAACTGTATGTTAACTATACTGGACTTCAAAAAAATTAAGTTAAAATTAAACCCATAATTAGAAAACTTCCCACTTTTCAAAGAAAACTGTATGTCCAGATGGTTTTACAGTCAATTTATAAATATTTAAAGCACAAATGACCCTAATCTTACATAGATTCCAGGTAATACAGAAGAAAAGGGAATACTTCCTACTTTATTTCATGAGGCTAGAATAATCTTGATACCAAACCTTTAAAAGGACATTCCAAGGAAGAAAAATTACAAGCCAATGTCTCCTATGAGCACAAGTGTAAAAATCCAAAGAAAATATTATTCAGTTGAATGCAGCAATGTATAAAAAGGATAATTATAATAACTAAATATAAGTTATTCTATGTAGACAAAACTGGTCTAACGTCTAACAGCCATCACTATAATTCAGTCAATCAGTATAGTTCATCACAGTAACGGACTAAAAGAGAGAAACTTAATAGAACAATTTCTATCGTTCTGTTTGATAAAATTCATCATCTAGGAAAAGAAGTCAACTTTGTTAACAGAATATTTACAATAAATTTAATGCAAACATTACACCTAATCATGAAATATTAAAAGCACCTTCTGCCCCCCAAGAATAGGTGAATGTTATTTTTACTGCCTATATTCAACATTGTAGTCAATGCACTATAACAAGAAAAAAGTAGAAGTTGAAAAGGTTTCAAAAGGAGGAAAGAAACTTTTATCATTCACAGATTACATATTTGCATAAATAGAAAATCCAATGTAAATAACATAAATTACTTAAACTAGTAGTTGATTCAGCCATGTCGCTGGACACAAAATATGTATAAAAATGAAATGTTATTGTTTATATACAGTTGACCCTTGAATAACATGGGTTTGAGCTGCATGGGTCCACTTATACATGGATTTTTATGGTATGGTACTGTAAGTGTATTCTCTCTCTTCCTTATGATTTTCTTAATAACTGTTTCTTTTCTCTAGCTTACTTTACTGTAAGAACACAGTATATAATACATATAACATACAAAGTATGTGTTAATTGACTGTTTATGTTATTGATAAGGCTTCCAATCAACAGTATGCTATTAGTAGTTAAGTTTTTGAGGTGTCAAAAGTTATGCACAGATTTCCGACTGTGCAGGGGTAGCAACCCTAATTGTCACATTGTACACAAAAAGCTACAGAATATTTTGAGTGAAGTTGAAGAGAACTTAAATTGATGAAAGGACACTATATGGCTTAGGTGACTCAGTGCTTTAAAGATGTCACTTATCTCAAATTGATATATTACACATCTATAGATTCAATGTAATTCCTGGAGGTATTTTATAGAAATTGGCAAACTGTTTCTAAAACTTATATGGAAATCAAACTTTTAAGAATAGACAAGAAAATCTTGAAAGAAGACCTAATTTGATCAACTTACTTGTTGTAAAGGTATCATAATTCAGACAGTGTGGTCTTAATACAAATAAGATAAATAGATAAATAAGATAAAAAGACAAAAAAGATAAATAGATTAATTCAAAAGATTAGAAAATCTAGATACAAGTCTATACATAAATTACATTTGATTTGTAAAATGCTACTATAGAGCAGTAGGCAAAGGAAAAATCTTTTCATTAAATAGTTGCAAGGGCAATTATTTTTCTTAAGAAAAAAAGTGAAGCTTGGCCTTTATCTTCTACCATATTAAATATTAGTTTCTGATGATTATAGTTGTAAATGTAAAAGGGAAATAATATTTCTAGAAGCAAACTTGGGAAATATCTTCATGAATTAGGGTAAGCTATATTTTCTTAAACATAACAGAAAGCACTAGCCATAAAAGAAAAGCTATTGCATTAAAATTGAGAACTTTTGCTTCTCCAAAGACAGCATTAAGAGTGTGAAACGGCAAGCCACAGAGTTGTGAACAATATTTTTAATGTGTAATTAGTTTGCTAGGGCTGCCATAACAAAATACTACAAACTGAGTGACTTAAAGAATAGAAATTTATTTGACTTACAGTTCTGGAGACTAAAAGTCCAAGATCAAAAAGACTGATTTCTACTGAGGTTTCTGTCTCCTTCACTTGCAGATAGCAACTTCTTATTGTTTGTCATGTGGCCTTTTCTCTGTATATAAGCATCTTTGGTGTATCTTCCTCTTATTATAAAAACACCAGTCATATTGGATTAGAGCTCCACCTAATGATCTAATTTAACATTGATTACCTCTTTAAAGGCACTATCTCCAAATACAGTCACATTATAAGGTACTGCGGGTTAGGGCTGCAATATATGAATTTTAGGGAACATAATTAAGTACATAACATATATCTAACAAAGGACTTGTCTCCATTGTGTAGTAGGAACAAACACAAGCCAATGGGCGACAAAAAACTCAATAGAAAAATATGTAAAAACCTTTAACAGTACAAAAAAAATTTGAAGGCTATTGAACATATGAAGAGGTGCTCAATGTTATTACTCATCAGTAAAATAGAAACTTAAATTACAACAAGAAACATATACACTATTTTAGTGGATATATTTTTACACTGAAAATACCAAGAGTTGGCCAAAATAGTGATTAAGTGGAAATCTCATATACTGTTGGTAAGAGAATGAATTGAAAAGAGAGTGAACTTTAGAAGAGTGTTTGACAGTATTTACTAAAGTTGACCATGAGTATATCCAAAGACCCTGCAATTCTACTCTCAGTTATATACCCAATGAACACACATCCATATGTGCACCTAAAGATATGCACAGTTTTCATAGTGGCACTATAAACCAGTTCATAATGAAACAATATAAGTGCACATCAACAGTGTAATAGATACTTAGGTTGTAGTAAATTTATATTAGGGATTCTATATAGCAATGAAAATGAATGAACCATAATTACACAATCACATGGATAAATCTCAGAATCAGAAAACTTAGTGAAAGAAATTAAAATAATTTTTCTGTATAATTCTGTTTGAAGTTCCCAAACTAATCCGTGTTATTAGAGGTCAGGATAATGACTTTGAGGAAGTGGATGTATTGATACCTAAGTTCTGGAAGACATAAGCAGTGCTTCAGGGTGCGGATGATACTCTATTACTTGAACTGAGTGATGGTTACATGGGGTATACTTTGTGAAAATTCATTATACTGTCCATGTGATTTCTGTATGTGTCCTGCAACCAAATGGCTTATTAGAAATACATAAACTTTCTGAAAATAAGGAAACATGAAGATATGTATTGACTTGTGGGCAGGGAGCCCTTAATTTTGCCTCTCACATTGTATCATCCAAGTCCCTTCTTTATTACCTTCTTTCAGAAGGTTCTGATATAAACTCGATTATTCTCATACTCTAACCTTTAATTTTACTTCCTCCTTGTAGGATGGCCTTAGGGAAGCTGATGATTAACCCGTTGCCAGTTAAAAGGATGTTAAAACTATTATGTCATATATTGTAAACATGAATACAATTGTTTGCAAAGAAGAACAAAATAATTTAAAAACATAAGTTGTTTAGGGGCATTAAATAAACATGTCTTGCAGGTGGCAAAAGTTTTTAAGCCCAAATTTTTACTAGTATATAAACCTCATGTTGACAGTTTATATATTATTTAATGTTACTCAAGACCTGTGTTTAGACTTAGAGAATTTCTGTGTATGGCTTCATGTCTTCATTTTTCCTTTATATAAGCACACTTCTGTGAAAACTAAAAAGTTACCAGAGGAAAAAGAACTATTTACATTTTGTAGGTCTAGTGGAAAAAGTATTTTATGTTATGGATCAATGGTAAATGCCAAGTACTCACTGTAGCTAGACTTAGATGCATTACATTTCTCCAGAGAAAAGAGGGAGACTGGTAATAAGATATAAGATATAGTACTTTGTGTTTTTTTCATTAGTTTGTTTAGTTTTCCTACACAGCCTACAAAAAAGGTATTACTATGTTAAATTTCCAAGCAAAAATCTTGAGGTTCAGAGAATCTAAGTAACTTCCTAAGATTGCATAGCTAGTAAATGGATATGAGATTTAATCCCTAGATATTTGGCTTGAGGCTCATGTTTAACATGCTGCCACATAGTTTCTTTAAAATTATATACCATTTAATTTCTTTCACTTTATCATTCACCATCCATCCATCCATTCATCCATCCAGTGGGTATATGTTGAATAAATATTGAGTGAATGATACTATTTTAATATAAAAATCAGATAAGGCAGGGAGGAGTCAAGAGAAGTAGCAGGCTGAGACGACATCAGGTAGCAGGAGATCAGCTAGATAGCTTATCAAACCATTGCAAACACCTACAAATCCAATGGGATATCGAAGAGAAGAAGAACAGCAATTCTAGAAACAGAAAATCGACCACTTTCTGAAAGGTAGGACCGGCGGAGAAGTGAATCCAAAGCGACCAGAAGATAGGCTGTGGGGGGAAGGGCCGGCTCCTGGCAAGCGGCAGAGCAATGGAGCACTAAATCGGGACTTTTAAAAGTCTACTCCACTGAGGGACATCGCTCCAGAGGCTAAACCAGGGTGAAGCCCACATGGGGTCAGCGTGGCCCCAGGTCGCGCAGGGTCACAGAAGGATCAGGGGTGTCTGAGTGTCACAGAGCTCGCAGGTATTAGAGCGGGGAAGCCAGCTACAGAGACAGAGCCAAGGAATGAGCTCTCAGCTCGGGCTTACCTTGAACCAGTTGTGGGCTGGGTGAGCTTGGACCACAGCCGGAGGCCAGGGAGATGGGAGTGATTGAGCACTTTTCTCTGAGGGCACACTGAGGAGTGGGGCTCCGAGCTCTCAGCTCCTCCGGGCCAGAGATTGGGAGGCCGCCATCTTCATTCCCGTCCTCCAGAGTTCTACGGAAAGCGCTCAGGGAACAAAAGCTCCCGAAAGCGAACCCAAGCGGATTACTTAGACCAACCCCTGGTAAGGGCGGCGCAATTCCACCTTGGGCAAAGACACTTGAGAATCACTACAACAGGCCCCTCCCCCAGAAGATCAATAAGAAATCTAGCCAAGACAAAGTTCACTTACCAAGGAGAGCAGCAGAATTCCAGAGGAGGAGAAAGCAAAGCATGGAACTCATGGCTTTCTCCCCATGATTCTTTAGTCTTGCAGTTAATTTAATATTTTTTCTTCTGCTAATTTTTTTTTTAACTTTTACCCTTTTTTAACGTTTTTTAACTAGTTTATCTTAACAATACCTTTCATAAAAATAATAATAATCTCTTTTGAACCTTCATTATTATAGTCATATTTTATCCTTCATTGTACCTAACTTTAGTTTTTGTATACACATAGGGTTTTTTCTTCTAAAAAATTTGGGGTACAACTTCTTCTAATAGATCAAAATATACCCTAAATCTATCTCTGGGCGTGTTCTCATCTCCAGCCTGAACAAATTCTCTCCACTTTCTTTTTCTTTATTCTCCCAACCAACTTACTTTATCAACTCCTTTCTTAGAAATTAAAAAAAATTTTTTCTCATTTTATAGGCATATTCCATCCCTTCATTGTGTTTACCCTTATATATGTTTTTCATTCTTTAAAATTTTGGGAGATAGTTTCTTCAAAGAAACCAAAATACTCACAAAATTAAGTGGGTGACCCTGTTCTAGTCACCAGTCTAATATATATATATTTTTTTCTTTATTTGTTTTCTTTTTAAAAATTTTTTTTTCTGAACTTCTTTTTATCCCCTTTGTCCCCCCCACGATTTGGGGTCTCATGTGATTTGGTTAAAGTGCATTTTCCTGGGGTCTTTGCCACCCTTTTAGTATTTTATTTGCTCCTTCATATACTCTTATCTGGAAAAAATGACAAGGCAGAAAAACCACAAAAAAAAAAAAGAACAAGAGGAAGTACCAAAGGCTAGGGACCTAATCAATACAGATATGGGTAATATGTCAGATCTAGAGTTCAGAATGACGATTCTCAAGGTTCTAGCCGGGCTCGAAAAAGGCATGGAAGATATTAGAGAAACCCTCTCCAGAGAAATAAAAGCCCTTTCTGGAGAAATGAAAGAACTAAAATCTAACCAGGTAGAAATAAAAAAAGCTATGAATGAGGTGCAATAAAAAATGGAGGCTCTTACTGCTAGGACAAATGAGGCAGAAGAAAGAATTAGTGATATAGAAGACCAAATGACAGAGAATAAAGAAGCTGAGCAAAAGAGAGACTAACAAATACTGGACCACGAGGGGAGAATTGGAGAAATAAGTGACACCATAAGACGAAACAACATTAGAATAATTAGGATTCCAGAAGAAGAAGAAAGAGAGAGGGGAGCAGAAGGTATATTGGAGAGAATTATTGTAGAGAATTTCCCTAATATGGCAAAGGGAACAAGCATCAAAATCCAGGAGGTGCAGAGAACCCCCCTCAAAATCAACAAGAATAAGTCCACACCCCATCACCTAATAGTAAAATTTACAAGTCTTAGCAACAAAGAGAAAATCCTGAAAGCAACCCGGGAAAAGAAGTCTGTAACATACAATGGTAAAAATATTAGATTGGCAGCAGACTTATCCACAGAGACCTAGCAGGCCAGAAAGAACTGGCATGATATATTCAGAGCACTAAATGAGAAAAACATGCAGAAAAGAATACTATATTCAGCTAGGCTATCATTGAAAATAGAAGGAGAGATACAAAGCTTCCAGGACAAACAAAAACTGAAAGAATTTGCAAACACCAAACCAGCTCTACAGGAAATATTGAAAGGGGTCCTCTAAGCAAAGAGAGAGCCCAAAAGTAGTAGATCAGAAAGGAACAGAGAAAATATACAGTAACAGTCACCTTACAGGCAATACAGTGGCAATAAATTCATATCTCTCAATAGTTACCCTGAATGTAAATGGGCTAAATGCCCCAATCAAAAGACACAGGGTATCAGAATGGATAAAAAAAAAAA
>PISX010025365.1:0-26232 GCA_004024625.1 Mellivora capensis | reverse complement strand
ACCTCACTAATAGCTTTTTTTATTTCAACTTGGTTAGATTTTAGTTCTTTTATTTCTCCAGAAAGGGCTTTTATATCTCCAGAGAGTGTTTCTCTAATATCTTCTATGCCTTTTTCAAGCCCGGCTAGAACCTTGAGAATTGTCATTCTGAACTCTAGATCTGACATATTCCCAATGTCTGTATTGATTAGGTCCCTACCCTTGGTACTGTCTCTTGTTCTTTTTTTTGTGGTGAGTTTTTCCGCCTTGTCATTTTTTCCAGATAATATTATATGAAGGAGCAAATAAAATACTAAAAGGGTGGCAAAGACCCTAGGAAAATGCCCTTTAAAGAAAAAATTGAATTAACTGCAAGACTAAAGAGTCATGGGGAGAAAGCCATGAATTCCGCACTTTGCTTTCTCCTCCTCTGGAGTTCCGCTGCTCTCCTTGTTAAGTGAACTTGGTCTTGGCTGGATTTCTTGTTGATCTTCTGGGGGAGGGGCCTGTTGTAGTGATTCTCAAGTGTCTTTGCCCGAGGCAGAGCTGCACCGCCCTTACCAGGGGCTGGGCTGAGTAATCCGCTTGGTTTCGCTTTTGGGAGCTTTTGTTCCCTGAGCGCTTTCCGTAGAGTCTGGAGGACGGGAATGAAAATGGCGGCCTCCTAGTCTCCTGCCCGGAAGAGCTGAGATTCGGGGCTCTACTCCTCAGAGAAAAGCCCCGGCTACTCCCATATTCCTCGCCTCTGGCTGCGCTCGGAGCTCACCCAGCCTGCGACCGGTTCAAGGTAACCCCGAGCTGAGAGCTCACTCCGGCTCTGTCTCTGTAGCCGGCTTCCCGCTCCGATACCTGCTAGCTCTGCGACACTCAGACACCCCCGATCCTTCTGTGACCCTGCGGGACCTGGGGCCATGCTGACCCCGCGTGGGCCTCACCCCGGTTTAGCCTCTGGAGCGATGTCCCTCCGTGGAGCAGACTTTTAAAAGTCCCGATTTAGTGCTCCGTTGCTCTGCCGCTTGCCGGGAGCCGGCCCCTCCCCCGCGGTCTATCCTCCAGTGGCTTTCGATTCACTTCTCCGCCAGTCCTACCTTTCAGAAAGTGGTCGATTTCCTGTTTCCAGAATTGCTGTTCTTCCTCTCTTTGATCTCCCATTGGATTTGTAGGTGTTCGCAATGGTTTGATAAGCTATCTGGCTGATCTCCTGCTACCTGATGTCGTCTCAGCTGCTACTTCTCCGCCATCTTGCTCCGATCCCCCTCCTAGACATTGTTTTTAAAGGACAATTGCAGCCTTTTTAATGCTAGGCAAAGGATTTTTTGATATATTGAAGACAATGTATAATCACTAGGAAATCTATTCACTTTATCTTAAGATTTGTAAAGGAAGGCTTAATTATAGTTTTCATAATCATCAGCATCTCTAAAACTAGACTACTGAGGGCTATATGGGACACTGTTTACAATTTTCCATATAAATTAATTTAGACATGAAGATTGCATCATTGCAATTTCTGACAACATATACAGAGAGCTGAGATTATGGGGAAAACAGACTATGTGAAAAGAGAGGCTAATATCAGACAAAATAATTATACTATTGCCAGATTCTACGAGGTCCAAATAGAGAATTAATTATTGAGGAATATTTAAACTTGGGTCAGCACCGAATAGCCAATTGCCAGGGAGCTGTTGGGTATTTAAGAGTCTGTATCATGCACAGGTTTTATTTGGCATAGTTCTTAAGAATTTCTGCAATAAATTGGACTTATCAGTCTTCCCTGTGTCAACAGGAAGCCAAAGTAAGACTATACCTTTTCATCAGTAAAACTTCTCATGGGTTTGTAATGTGATTAATGTACTATGGACCCAGATAAAGAGTTAAGTTTGCCTCAGAGCACTAGGTAAACAGGCATTTTAAATTGTGCTCACTGGTCTCCCTTCATAGCCTCCTTTTGGAAAGGAGATGATCCTACTCTGTACCATCTGAAATTCTAGCAGGCATTTCTCGCTCTTTTTTTGGTTTCTGAACTCTTTCTCTAGCATAAAGGTACAGTTCCTCTTACCAATGTCATTTCCATTTCTGCTCATTGACTTCAGCTGTTTTAAATTAAGCTCATCCAGACAACAAATTCAGCAAGAACTTTGACAAGGGAGGAAATCACACTATGTCCTTTCCACTACTCTAACATGTACTGAATAAAATTAAACTCGAACTTCCCTTCTGAAAAAGGAAATCAGCATCTGACACATGGAGCTTCTGGTTTAAACTAAACTTATTTATTTATTAATTTTTCAAGATAGTTGAAAAGTGGTGATAGCTTTCAGTCTCTTATAAATCTGTGAAGTCCTTTAGAATGAATGGGGGCTCACTCTCCTTTTATTGACAGTCTCATGATATGGCTAAGGGTTCTTCAAACCCTATGCCTTAAACTTAATATTCATGTATTAAGATAAAAAATAAAATTCTATACCCAACTTCATTTTCATTTTGCACTTTAAACATCTTAATTAAATTTGATGAGCTGCTGTCCCCTGGGCATCCAAGGAATGGTATCATAAACGACAGACAAAACCAATCACACTTAACACAAGAAATTTCAAAGTATCAACAGCAACTAATAACTTACTATAATCAAATTGAACTGGTCTTTGGTGAGAACTAATGCTCATGTAATTGATCCCCATTTTATAATGCAAAATTTGAAACAACAGGGAAAATTAAAAAGAAAGCTCAGAGTTGGAAAGGCTGGGCAATTGTTTTTGACCACACTTCTTGATTCCCACCTAAGAGGAAGCTTAATCTGTTTCATGAGATAGTTTATAATAAGAATATGGGAACTGGTCCTTAAAAAGTGAGAAGTAAAAGTGGAAGAAAGGTGGGGCAAGGAAAAGTTTCCTATGATAAAGATATGGAGCTAAGATACACAAACCTAACAAAGTTTAGAAGGCTCCAATACAGAGTTTATGGCCAATATAAAATACTAGTCTTATTCTTTACTTTATCTAGAAATAAGCCAATATAAGAGTTGAGTATACACTTTAACTTCATCAAAAGAAATTTTTTGCCTGATATGTTGTTTAATTTTTCAAAGTAATTATTTTAACTACGCCAAAGCTCCTCAAGGGTGTGATATCAGCAAAATGCCAAACTTGAAAGTTTCAATCCCTTATTTCATGAAAATATCAAAAAACAAGAAACTAACTTAATGTAACAGTAGTTGTGAAAAAACAGCCAAAGATCTACAGTAACCAAGTGAATTCCCTATCAATAAAAATTTACCTTTAAAATGATAGGTAATTTCATGGAAATTTTACTCACCATTTCCCTGCTCCCTCCTGGCTCAGCACAGTCTTCATCTAGAAGGGGCAGCAGCCAAATTCCCAGCTGCAGATCAAACCTACTGGCAATGTTATACCCATTTTGGGGGCTTCCTAAAGGACTAGTTTTCTCATCTAACTCGAATCTCAGTCTAGGGAAAAAGCAGGAGTCAGTGTTTGTGAAAGCTTCAGAAAGATTGTATATACAGAGCACCTGAGGCAAAAGATGACATGTGGGGACATACAATAGACCATATAGGTCCCTCAGGAGAAGCTGGAATGAGACTCTTTGGGATATTAAGACATTCAAAAATAGCCATGTTTATGGAGGCATTGAGAGAGCCACACATAAGCCCAAGCAAGAGGCATTCTCAGAAAAGACCAGAGTGGACTTTGAGCTCTTATCTCAGGCTTATCCCTAAGCTCAGAACACATAGACCCAATTGGTGAAGCACTGCCCCTGCACAGAGCTGGTTTCCAAGGACTGGGAGAGGTTACTATTTTTTTCAAATGTCTGATTTTCAAATAAAAGTCATAAGTCATACAAAGAAACAAGAAAACATGGCCCATTCAAAGAAACAATATAAATCTCCAGACATTCTCCTTGAGAAAACTCAGACATTGGATTTACTAGACAAAGACTTTAAACCAGCTTTCTTAAATATGCTCAAAGAGCTAAAGGAATGGGAGGAGAGGAAGACAGGGGGACAGTGGGAGGACCCTAGGCTCATCTCACTGAACAAACACAACTAGATAACTATCATATCGTCCTAAATACATCAGAAGTCTACCCGAAGACTGACAGAACAAACTCCGCAACTAAAGGGAGAGAAGAGCCATGCTGGCGAAGGTAGGAAGTGCAGGGATGTGGTTTAGGAGAGAAATGGATCAGTGTTACTTCAGAGGGGAGGGAGCGATGGTCACAGAGAAGGGTGAGAGGGAGAGAGAGAAAGAGAGAGGAACACACAGGGGAATGTACAAGAAGAACATTTCCCTAAAGCTATTATCTTGGAAAATGAGAGGGGCTGAATTTCCTGAGTTCTTGCAAGCAGCAGAGCCTAAAGCCTAGAGTTTTAAAGGTCAGCAGGTTTGGCTGAGAGGGAGCCTTGATGGCATAGCACTGCTCCTGGAGGCGGCAACTGAACAATCCAAGGGCATATGGCTTGGGAGCACTGAACTGAGAAGCACCTAAGGCACACAGCAGAGAGAGTATTCACTATTCTAGGAGGGCTTCCCTGAGAGGCAGCATTCACAGAGACTCCTCCCCAGGAACAAAGGAGCTGGCTTGTGCCAATTCCTTCCCCCACACCTCAGCATAAACACAGAACCACATGACAGAAGCAGATCGGTGCCAACACTGGCTGCCTAACTTGGTTTCCCCAAACCCAAAACCTCTGTGTTCTTCTGGAACTGCCTTTCTCAGTCAAGCTTGTCTCATTCCCAGTGTGGTAGTCCCCTCCCCTAGAAGATTAGCACAAACCCTTACCCACACTACCTCTCCCAGCCAGAGAGTTCTATAGGGCCTCAGTTCTGGTGGAGTTAGTGTTAGGTCTCATTTCACAAGCCAACCAGAGTATACCTCATTAAAACTGGCCACATTTAGGCCAAGGAGCTCTGTGGGCAAAGAGAACCTCTGCAGATGATTGCTCTGAAGGATAGAACAGCCAGACACAATAGCATAGTTCACACACACAGTGGAGACGCTCCCTGAAGAGCTAGGCCCTGGGAACTACATGACTTCTTCATTAGGCCATTACTTTCAGGAGCAGGAGACATAACTAGTTTTCTAACAGAATAAGGCAGAGACTTAGACAAAAATGCCAAAATGGAGAAATTTACCCTAAATGAAAGAACAAAAATAAGGCCACAGCCAGAGATCTAAAAGAGACAGATAGAAGTAACATGCCTGAAGGGAATTTAAACAACCAATCATGGGCACCTGGGTGGCTGAGTCGATTAAGCATCTGCCTTTAGTTCAGGTCATGATCCTGGGGTCCTGGGGATTAAGTCCTGCATCAGGTTCTCTGCTCAGTGGGGAGTCTGCTTCTCCCTCTCCCTCTGCTGCTCTCTCCCTGTCAAATAAATAAATAAAATCTTAACAAAAGAAAAAGCAACAGTCATAAGGATACACACTGGGCTTGAGAAAAGAGTAGAAGACATATTTTACCACAGAGATAAAATAGTTAAAAAAGAATCAGTCATAAATGAAGAATGCAGTAGATGAAATTCGAAAAAGGTCAATATCATGAACAGGCTGGAAGAAGCAGAGGAATGAACTAGTGATATAGAGGACAAAATAATGGAAAATAACGAAGCTGAACAAAAGAGAGAAAGAATAAGGAACACGAAAATGAACTTAGGGAACTCATTGATCCCATCAAATGTAATAATAATTGTATTATAGGACTCTCAGAAGAAAAAGAGAGGAAAGGGGACAGAAAATTTATTTCACAGAATAATAGCAGAAAACTTCCCTATTCTTGGGAAGGAAACATACATCTAGAGAACTCCCATCAAAATCAACAAAAGCAGGACAAGACATATTGTAATTAAACTTGAAAAATATTGTGGTAAAGAAAAAAAATCTTAAAGTAGTGACACAAAAGAAGACAGTAATATACATGGGGAAAAACCATAAGGCTAGGGGCGCCTGGGTGGCTCAGTGGGTTAAAGCCTCTGCCTTCAGCTCAGGTCATGATCTCAGGGTCCTGGGATGGAGCCCTGCATTGGGCTCTCTGCTTGTTGGGGAGCCTGCTTTCCCCCTCTCTCTCTGCCTGCCTCTCTGCTTACTTGTGATCTCTGTCAAAATAAATAGATAAAATATTAAACAAACAAACAAACAAACAAACAAACAAAAAAACCCATAAGGCTAGCTGGAGATTTCCTGACAGAAACATGGCAAGCCAGAAGAGAGCAGCATGACATACTCAAAGTGCTGACTGGGAAAATCCTGTAGCCAAGAACAGTCTATCCAGCAAGGCTCTCATTCAGAGTAGAAGGAGAGGTAAAGAGTTTCCCAGAGAAACAAAAACTAAAGGAGTGCATGACCACTAAACCAGCCCTGCAAGAAAATTAAATATCAAAGGGAACTCATTGAATGCTAGGGAGAGACCAAAAATAACGAAGACAAAGAATCAGAGAAACCTCCAGAAACAACTACAAAACAAGTAATACAATGACAATAAACAATCTATCAATAATTACTTTGAACGTAAATAGACCAAACACTCCAATCAAAAGACATAGGGTGTCAGAATGGATAAAAAATGGATAAAAATGAACAAACAAACAAACAAAACCCCCCCCAAAACAAGACCTATCTGCATGCTGCCTACAAGAGACTCATTTTAGACCTAAAGACACCTGCAGATGGAAAGTGAGGGGGCAGAGCAATATTTATCATATAAATGGATGCCCAAAGAAAGCTGAAGTAGCAGTATTTATATCAGACAAACTAGACTTTAAAACAAAGATTATAAAAGGAGACAAAGAAGGACATTATATAATCCTAAAGAGGACAACCCAACAAAAACATATAACAATTGTAAATAGTTATGCACCCAACTTGGGAGTACCTAAGCATATAAAACAATCAATAACAAACATGAAGGAACTAATTGATAATAATAGAATAGTAGTAGGTGTCTTTAACACCCTCCCTACACCAATGGACAGATCATCCAAACAGGAAATCAACAAGGAAACAATGGCTTTGAATGACACACAGGACTAGAGGGACTTAACAGATATATTCAGAATGTCCCATTCTAAAACAGCAGAACACACATTTTTTTCAAGTGCACATGGAACATTCTCCAGAATTGATCACATTTTAGGTCATGAAACAGGCCTCAACAATTACAAAAAGACCGAAGTCATACCATGCAACTTTTCTGACCACAACACTATGAAACTACAAGTCAGCCACAAGAAAAACATCAGAAAGAGCACAAATACATGGAAACTAAACAACATGCTACTAAACAATGAATGAGTCAACCAAGAAATCAAAGAAGAAATTTAAAAATTCATGGAAACAAATGAAAATGAAAACAGAACAGACCAAACCCTTTGAGATGATACAAAAGTGGTCCTTAGAGGGAAGTATATAGCAATGCAGGCTTACCTCATGAAGCAAGAAAAATCTCAAATAAACAACCTAACCATACACCTAAAGGAGCTAGAAAAAGAGCAACAAATGCAGCCCCAAACCAGCAGAACAAATGAAATAATAAAGAGGACAGCAGAAATAAATGATATAGAAACTAAAAACAAACAAATAATAGATCGGATTCATGAAACCAGGCACTGCTTCATTGGAAAAATAAACAAATAAAAACTTAACAAAATGATAAACCTGTAGCCAGATTTATCAAAAAGAAAAGGACCCAAATAAATAACATCACAAATGAGAGAGGAGAAGCAACAACCAATACCACAGAAATGCAAACATTCATAAGAGATTATGAAAAACTATATGCCAACAAATTGGACAACCTGGAAGAAATGGACTAATTCCTAAACACACATAAACTACCAAAACTGAACCAGGAAGAAATAGAAAATTTGAACAGACCAATAACCAGCAAAGAAATTGATGGGGTGCCTGGGTGGCTCAGTTGGTTAAGCTTCTGCCTTCAGCTCAGGTCATGATCCTAGGGTTCTAGGATTGAGCCCCACATCAGGCCTCCTGCTTCTCCCTTTCCCACTCCCCCTGCTTGTATTCCCTCTCTCCCTGTCTCTGTCTCTGTCAAATAAATCAATAATAAAATCTTAAAAAAAAAACAAAACCAAAACAACAGCCAAGAAATTGAATCAGTAATCAAGAAACTCCCAACAAACATAAGTCCAGGACCTGATGTCTTCACAGGTCAATTCTACCAAACATTTATTTTGTTTTATTTTATTTTTAAAGACTTTATTTATTTATTTATTTATTTGACAGAGATCACAAGTAGGCAGAGAGGCAGGCAGAGAGAGAGGGAGAAGCAGGCTCCCTGATGAGCAAAGAGCCCAATGCGGGGCTTGATCCCAGGACCCTGGGATCATAACCTGAGCCGAAGGCAGAGGCTTTAACCCACTGAGCCACCCAGGTGCCCCAATTCTACCAAACATTTAAAGAAGTTAAATTAAAGAGTTAATATTTATTCTTCTCAAACTGTTCCACAAAATAGAAAAGGAAGGAAAACTTCCAAATTCACTCTATGAGGCCAGAATTATTCTGATACCAAAACCAGATAAAGCCTCCACTAAAAAAGAGAATTACAGGCCAATAACCCTGATGAACATGGATGCAAAAACTCAATAAAATACTAGCAAGCCAAATCCAACAATATATTAAAAAAAATCATTCACCACAATAAAGTGGAATTTCTTCCTGGGTTACAAGCATGGTTCAATATTTGTAAATCAATCAATGTGATACACCACATTAATAAAATAAAGGATAAGAACCATATAATAATTACAATAGATGCAGAAAAGGCATTTGAGAAAGTATAATAGCCATTCATGATAAAAATCCTCAACAAAGTAGGTTTAGAGGGAACATAACTCAACATTATAAAGTCCATATATGAAAATCCCACAGATAATATCATCTTCAATGGGAAAAACTGAGAGCATTTCTTCTGTGATTAGGAACAAGATATGGATGTCCACTCACACCAGTTTTATTCAACATATACTGAAAGTCCTAGCCACAGCAATTAGACAACAAAAAGAAATAAAATGCATCCAGATGGGCAAGGAAGAAATGAAACTCACTTTTTGTAGATGACATGATACTATATACAGAAACCCTGAACAAACCCATCAAAAAACCTGCTATACTGATAATTGGTAGTATTGATAAGTGAATTCAGCAAAGTTGCAGAATCAATGTACAGAAATCTGTTACATTTCTAGGGGCACCTGGGCGGCACAGTCGGTTAAGCATCCAGCTCTTGGTTTTGGCTCAAGTTGTGATCTTGGGCTTCTGGGATTGAGCCCCTCACTGGGCTCTGCACTCAGCATAGAGTCTGCTTGGATTCTCTCTTCCTCTTCCTCTGTCCCTCCCCCTCCTCCTTCTCTAAAATAAATAAATAAAACTTAAACAAACAAACAAAAAAAGAAATCGATTACATTTCTATACATCAACAATGAAGCAGCAGAAAGAGAAATCAAGGAATTGATCCTATTTACAATTGCACCAAAACCCCTAAGATACCTAGGAATAAAACCAACTAAAGAGGTGAAAGGCATGTACTCTTAAAACTATAAAGTTTGATGAAAGAAATTGATGAAATGGAAAGACATTCCATGCTCATGGGTTGGAAGAAAAAATATTGTTAAAATGTCTATACTACCCAAAGCAATCTACACATTTAACATAATCTCTATCAAAATACCAACAGCATTTTTCACAGGGCTAGAACAAACAACTCTAAAATTTGCATGGAACTACAAAAGACCCCAAATAGCCAAATCATTCATGAAAAAGCAAAGCTGGAGACATCACATTTTGGCATTTCAAGCTGTATTACAAAGCTAGTCATTAAAACAGTATGGTACTGGCCCAAAAATCTGACACATAGATCAAGAGAACAGAATAGGAAAACCCAGAAATGAGCCTGCAACTGTATGATCATATAACCTTCAAAAAGCAGGAGAGAATATTCAATGCGAAAAAGACAGTCTCTTCAAAAAATGTTGTTGGGGAAACTGGAAAGCAACATGCAAAAGAATGAAACTGGACCACTTTCTTACACTATACACAAAAATAAATTCAAAATGGGTTAAAGACCTAAATGTGAGACCTAAAACGATAAAAACCCTGGCAAAGGACATAGGCAGTAACCTTTTTGATAAAAGCCGTCTATGAAAAACCCACAGTGAATGTCATTCTCAATGGGGAAAAACTGAGAGCTTTTCCACTAAGATCAGGAACATGGCAGGGCTGTCCACTATCACTACTGCTATTCAACATAGTACTAGAGGTCCTAATCTCAGCAATCAGACAACAAAAAGCAAAGAATGCAGATGATATGATACTTTATGTGGAAAACCCAAAAGACTGCACTCCAAAACTGCTTGAACTCATATAGGAATTCAGCAAAGTATCAGGATATAAAATCAATGCACAGAAATCTGTTGTGTTTCTATACACCAACAACAAGACAGAAGGAAGAGAAATTAAGGAGGCAATCCCATCCACAATTGCACCCCAAACCATAAGATACCTAGGAATAAATCTAACCAAAGAGGCAAAGAATCTGTACTCAAAAGACTATAGAACACTCATGAAAGAAATAGAAGAAGACATGAAGAAATGGAAAAACGTTCCATGCTCATCGATTGGAAGAACAAATACTGTCAAAATGTCTATGCTACCTAGAGCAATCTACACATTTAATGCAATCCCTATCAAAAGACCATCAACTTTTTTCAAAGAAATGGAATAAATAATCCTAAAATTTATATGGAATCAGAAAAGACCTCAAATAGCCAGAGGAATGTTGAAAAAGAAAACCAAAGCTGGTGGCATCACAATTCCAGACTTCAAACTCTATTACAAAGCTGTCATCATCAAGACACTATGGTACTGGCACAAAAAAGAGACCTATAGATCAATGGAGCCAAATAGAGAACCCAGAAATGAACCCTCAACTCTATGGCCAACTAGTCTTCCACAAAGCAGGAAAGAATGTCCAATGGAAAAAAGACAGTCTCTTCAACAAATGGTGTTGGGAAAATTGGACAGCCACATGTAGAAAAATGAAATTGGACCATTTCCCTATACCACACAGAAGAATAGACTCAAAATGGATGAAAGACCTCAATGTGAGAAAGGAATCCATCCAAATACTTGAGGAGAACACAGGCAGCAACCTCTTTGACCTCAGCCACAGCAACTTCTTCCTAGAAACATCATCAAAAGCAAGGGAAGCAAGGGCAAAAATGAACTCTTGGGACTTCATCAAGATCAAAAGCTTTTGCACAGCAAAAGAAACAGTCAACAAAACCAAAAGACAACCAAAAGAATGGGAGAAGATATTTGCAAATGATATATCAGATGAAAGGCTAGTATCCAAAATCTATAAAAAACTTAAACTCAAACTCTGAAAGAACAAATAATCTAATCAAAAATGGGGAGAAGACAGGAACAGACATTTCTGCAAAGAAGACATCCAAATGGCTAACAGATACATGAAAAAGTGCTCCACATCACTCAACATCAGGGAAATACAAATCAAAACTACACTGAGATACCACCTTACACCAGTCAGAATGGCTAAAATTAGCAAGTCAGGTAATAACAGGTGTTGGTGAGGATGCAGAGAAAGGGGAACATTCCTTCATTGTTGGTGGGAATGCGAGCTGGTGCAGCCACTCTGGAAAACAGTATGGAGTTCCTCAGAAAGTTGAAAATAGAGCTACCCTACGACCCAGCAATTGCACTACTGGGTATTTACCCTAAAGATTCAAATGTAATGATCCGAAGGGGCACGTGCATCCCAGTGTTTATAGAAGCAATGTCCACAATAGCCAAACTATGGAAAGAGCCTAGATGTCCATCAACAGATAAATGGATAAGGAAGATGTGATACATATATACAATGGAATATTATGCAGCCATCAAAAACCCTAAAATCTTGCCATTTGCCATGGCATGTAGGGAATTAGAAGGTATTACGCTAAGCGAAATAAGTCAATCAGAGAAAGACAGTTATATGATCTCACTGATATGAGGAATTTGAGAAAGAAGACAGAGGATCATAGGGGAAGGAAGGAAAAAATGAGACAAGAGGAAACAAGAGAGGGAGAAAAACCATAAGAGACCCTTAATCTCAGGAAACAAACTGTGTTGCTGTGTGGGGTGGTAGTGATAGGGTGGGTGGGTGATGGACATTGGGGTGGGTATGTGCAATGGTGAGTGCTGTGAATTGTGTAAGACTGATGAATCACAGGCCTGTACCCTGAAACAAATAACATATTATATGTTAATTTAAAAAATTTTAAAAAAAAAGAAATAAGGAAATAGAGAACTTGAACAATATTATGAACCAATTGGATCTAGCAGACATATACAGAACACTCCACCCAACAAAAGCAGAATACATTTTTTTCAAGTGCACATGGAACACTTTCTAGGATAGACCATATGTTAGGCCACAAGACAAATCTTAATAAACTAAAAGAGACTGAAATTATACAAAATATCTTTTCTGGTTACAACTGAATGAAAAGAAATCAATAACAAAAGGGAAGCTGGTAATTTCACCCATATATAGAAATTAAACAACACACTCTTAAGCAACCAATTGGTCAGATAAAGAAATCACAAAGAAAATTAGAAAATATCTTGAGACAAATGAAAATGAAAACACAACATACCAAAACATATGGCATGTAGCAAAACCAGTGTTATGCAAATTGATAGTTGTCAATACTTAGAGTAAGGAAGAAGAAAGTTCTCAAAGTCTAACTTTACATCTTAAGGAACCAGAAAAAGAAGAGAAAATTAGACCCAAATCTAGAAAATGGGAGGCAGTAATAAAGATTAGAGCAGATATAAATGAAATATAGAATAAGAAAACAATAGAGAAAAATCAATGAAATCAAGAGTGGCCTCGAAAAGATGAACAAAATTGGCAAACCTTCAGCTACACTGATTAAGGAAAAAAAATCAGTCAAATTATTAAAATCAGAAATGAAAGTGGGGACATTACCACCACTTTCACAAAAATGAAACAAATTATAAGAGAGTTATTATAAATAATTGCACACCAATCGATGGATATAACATAATGATTGGCCAAATTCCTAGAAAAGACACAACTATCAAGACTGAATCATAAAGAAATAGAAATAAATTGACATGTAACTGGTAATAGTTATTGAATCAGTAATAAAAAACCACCCAACAAAATAAAAAGCTCTAGACCAGATGGCATCACTAGTGAATTCTACCAAATCTTAAAGAATCAAGCTTTTTTTTTTTTTTTTAAGATTTTATTTATTTATTTGTCAGAGAGAGTGAGCACAGGCCGACAGAGTGGCAGGCAGAGGCAGAGGGAGAAGCAGACTCCCTGCTGAGCAAGGAGTCCGATGCGGGACTCGATCCCAGGATGCTGGGATCATGACCTGAGCCGAAGGCAGCCGCTTAACCAACTGAGCCACCCAGGAGTCCCAAGAATCAAGCTCTTAATCAAGCTCTTCCAAAAAAATTAATGAGGAGGGAGCACTTCTTTCTTTTTCTTTCTTTTTTTTTTTTAAAGATTTTATTTATTTATTTGACAGACAGAGATCACAAGGAGGCAGAGAGGCAGGCAGAGAGAGTGAGGAGGAAGCAGGCTCCCTGCTGAGCAGAGAGCCCGATTCGGGGCTCAATCCCAGGACCCTGAGATCATGACCTGAGCTGAAGGCAGAGGCTTTAACCCACTGAGCCACCCAGGCACCCCAGGAGGGAGCACTTCTAACTCATTTACCGAGGCCAGCATTACTCTGATGCCAAAGCCACCAGAGTGGCTTTGGCATCAGAGAAAGACACCATAAGAAAGAGATCAGAGAAAGACACCATAAGAAATTTCAGAGAAAGACACCATAAGAAAAGAAAACTACGGGCCAATATCCCTCATGAATATCAATGCAAAAATCTTCAATAAAATATTAGCAGACTGAAGTCAACAGCATATGAAAGGGATCATACACCATGACCTAGTAGGATTTATTCTTGGAATTTAAGAATGTCTCAACATAAAAAAATTAAACAATGTCATATAACACATTAACAGATTGAAGGAGAAAACCATAGGATCATCTCCATTGATGCGGAAAAAAGCATTATAAAAACTAAACACATTTTCATGATAAAGCACTCAGCTGTTTAATAAGATTTAAGGATTCTTTGGAGGCCTACCTGGGCAGGGCACAGTCAATTAGGGGTCCAACTCTTGGTTTTGGCTCAGGTCATGATCTCAGGGTTGGAAGACTGAGCCCTGCATTGGGGCTCAGCGGCTCAGTAGAGTCTGGTTCTAAGTCTCTCCATCTCCATCTGCCCCTCTCCCTCCATCTCTTTCTCTCTAAAATAAATAAATAAAGCTTAAAAAAAAAGATTCTTTTGATGACAGGAAACAACACAATGTCATGCAGATGAAAGCTAAAGTCTGTTACTTACAGCTGCACATGAGAGAAGGCTTCCAGATCTCGTCACACAAAGAATTACCTCAACACAGGATACTGGATCTGTAGTCGGCAGCTTATGTATGGCAAGCTGAGTGTCCTTAGCTAGGTTCGGCAGGTCCCCTGGGGACTGACTAATTTGAGTAATTTCAGTGGGCTCTAGTGTATAGGGTTTTTTCCTAGTGATCTGAAACCTGCTCCCAGGGCAATTAGTATGAATGTATAGTGGCCTAGAGTGTGAGAACCTGATAAGGGAAGTGATTGGTAATTAACTCTTCAAGAAGGAGAGCTGACCAGCCCGTGGCCAAGGACCTCAAAACTGGGTCAAGACAGCATTTTAAAAAAAATTATGTTACAATTGACCCCTTGATGTCTTGACATCAGTTTTGAGCTAGTTTTTTGGGGGGCGGGGGAGATGGTGGTGGGGAGTTATTTGAATGTCCTAAATAATAAAGGATACTTCCAAAGATAGAGCATAGATGCCCTAAACAGCATAGAAAACAGTTTATCATAAGAGCAGAAAAGAAAAAAAGGAGAAGTATAAGTTTTTGTAGGCTCTCCCATAGCCCAGTTCCTCATTTATGTGGTATTAACCAGATCTGAAATTGCTGGGCTTCTAATAATATTTTGGCAGAGCTGTAAAGTGTGTTAAAAGCACGCATTATATTTTTTTGTGACAATAGTATCTTGATGTATTTCTTGGGTCAAGCCACCAGGTCTAGCGGTTATGTCGTTGGAGGATAGAAATTAACTGTTTAATATGGTATATGTATGCAAAGGCTAATAGTATTTGTTTATAACCAGTGAGAAGGGGTGGTTATAGGGGACATGGTCAGAGGACAAAGTGGGAGATTGTGATAGAGGGCTGGAGTAGGTGAGTAAGAGAAGGCAATGGAAAGTGGGAGGTTCTCTCCCCAGGGGGCTGAGGGCTGGAATAATTGTCATTAATTTTTAGAATGACATAGATAGTAGCAAGCCCTCTATGATTTCCCTTTAGGCATGCAAGCGCAGGGGTTTTGGCCAAGAGCAAGGTATAGACTAGAATCATGGACTAAGCAGACAGTGAACTCAAGAATCTCTAATATCTCTAATCTCTCTATCTCTAATATCAAAGAAAGAAAAGCAATACATGTCCCATGTCATTCGTCAGTGCCTTAGGAGAGGCAGCCTGTGGGCATTACTGGGGCAGGAGTCTGAGAATCAGGGGGGAAGCTATCTCTGATGAAAAGAATAATGTCATCTTCAGTATCAAGTCTTGGGCCAGGGTGATGTTGTCTGTGACACAGGACTGGGAAATCCTTCCCAAGGGATATCTACTGGGGTTGATGTGGGACATGTTTTTGTGGCCATATGGCCCAAATTGTAAGGCTTAGCTTTTGCAGAAGTTGAAGGCAATGTGGGGCCTGGGAGCTTGCAAATATCTTTTAAGTCAAGAGGCTTTCTGGGACACAGCTAGGAAACGTGAGGCCAGCATCCATGATAGTGTTGTAATTGAACCAAAGCCCTGATGGTCAGACTTTATGGTGGCAACTGATGGTCTACTTTATGGTGGCAAAATCTAAAAGCTCCAGGGATCCAAGCTTTTGCCCAGATGGATGATGAGCGAGGTTTTATTGCAAATAGGATTTAAATCCTATGGCCTGATTTGAGTGCATGTGGTTAATAGGGTGTGGGATTATTAGTCATCTAAACTGTCTGTGGCTGAGATTGAAACCGGCATTAGTCTGTTAGTAGGTCCTCTAAACCAATGACTAATACGCCCTTTGGGTCTGTTGTCAGTTCTGTTGGTGATGGGCAATCAATCAGGTCTCAGAGCTGCTGGGATTGCATTAGCCAAACTGGATGGCATGTGGACGTCAGCATTCCTTGGGGGGGTTTCAGCTTCTAGATCACAGATTTTTAAAAAAACTCCAAGAGCAATGGTAATAAGACTAAGAGTCAGTTGAATGTCTATTGTTGCCTGAAGTTGATTTTCTCTTGGCATGTAGTATCACCAAGGAAGAGTTATCTAGTTTTATCATTATGGGATATGATGATTCCATTATTATCCCTGAATGTAATTTTTATTTACTAAGTGGAACTTTTGATCTCCCTTCTTGGTAGTCCATATTATTCTGGAAATGGACCTGGAAAACTAATTTTAATTTTTTGGAGAGGATTGGAATGAGAGATTAATGAACTGTCCTTAATGACCTGAATATAGGAGAAGGTTTTAGGTAGTGGAAATTTAGGCTCAAATGGGCCCCGTATCATAGGCGCAGGTATCTGGCCTGTGGGACAATCTGGTCTAATGCATCCCAGAAGAATATTTACCATTGATCTGGCTCCAGCCTGTATAGGATGGGAAGGCTAGAAAATGGATAAAGATAGGGGAGACACTATTAAAGGGCCTCATGTATAAGTCTTTGTATGCATGGAGGAGAGACACCTCCCCCTTTACATTAAAGGACGATGGGAAAGATTATTAAAGTTGGTATGAAGTGTGAGGAAGATAAGGGGCCTTGAATTAATACAGATTAAGACCTGGGAAAGTTATAAATCCATTTAATGGCTCATCTGTCATTTTGTAACTGAAATAGAACTAGGAGCCCTTTAGGCTTCTCAATTAAACCTATTGCCAGGAGGCTAAAGTTTCTATTAAATGTCGTCTATAGGAGCCTAGTGCTGTTTATTTTGAAAAGCGAAATGTGTGTCTTGGTCAATATGAGCAATGTCTGGAATTCCGAAGGGGATAAGTAGTGTCCTGGTAAAGCTTGGTATTGTAGCCTTTGCATATATAAAAACATGTATAACTTCGATTTATATTTGAGTGTTAGGAGGCAAGAGATTTCAACAATTCTTTACCCTGAAAGGCATAATGGTCCAAAGGCAATGGTCCAAGAGTTTGTAAAAACATGCAGATGGAACCATTTGCTGATTAGAGTCTCCAGGGCTAAGATGACTACCTGAAGTTTAACCAATTGTGCTGAGCCTTGGACTCCATCCTTTACCAGGAATAGCCTAGTTAAGAGATGGAAAGTAGCAGCATTCCACTGAGCTCCATCCCATACGATGGTGGCAATTCCATCTGTACAGTCTAACCTAAAGGGGCTCCCCAAATAGCCAAAGAGTCTGCGGGAAGGGTGACCTGCTCTCGACCATGGCATCTGGCAAGGAACTGGAGACAAGGGAGGACACCCCCTCCTGCAAACAGAAGATGCCAGAGGGTTCAGGTATTAACTAGAGGCCCATGGGGTCCCATTCTGTCAAGCTGATTTATGAATGTCAAAGACTTAATTTTAATTTATTGCTCATTGTGCAGAGTGCTCATGTGCACAATGGGATATTTCCCTACTTAAATTTAAGAAAGATCCCCAGGATGTGGCCAACAACTATAATTTGAGCCTCAATATTAATTAAAAGCCCATGAAGCTTTATGAATTGGTGGACTTTGCAAACGTTTATGTTATCTTAGAACCTACGTTGTAGAAGGACAACAAGACTCTCACACCCTTTTACCTTTTTGTTATATACATTTTAAAGTAAATTATGGATTTCCAGTTGGGTCAAATTATGGACCTCTGTTTTAATTCAAATATATATGCTTGATAATAAATAAAAATATATAATTTTTAAACTTCTTCCCCCTGCAATCTTATGTTCCTATTAATGAGGGAGGGGATGTGGGGGTACTTCTGTCTGCCTAAAGTCTTGGTGTTTAGTTTCTATCTCTGTCTGAAAAGGAACTGGGGGATCTTCTAAATGGTTACAGGAAATATGGGGGAAGGGCCTGTGACATACTTCAAAGGCAGCTATCTCTCCTTCCCAGGCTTTCCAGTCTACCTCCCATGGATTAAGTTTGTACTTAGAGGGCTATGGCAGCCTGACCTTGGGACAGGGGAGTTAGCCCCCTTGACCCAAGTATTAGTCCTTTGGCCTGTTGATACTGGTGCAAGCGTCGTGCTTGATTCCAAGCACCCTGGCCCGGGGTTCTATATTATTTAAGCAATTGGTTAACTCAGGTAGGTGTTGTAGAGAGGTTGAGTTATTGGTGCTATTGTCCCAGGGGCCCCCTTGGGATTAAACATTGGGCTACTGGTCTCTGAGGATGCAACTTACGATTCCCCTGAGAGTCTGGGGAGCATGGTATTCACTGGCAAGAGCAGCAAGCCAGGCAGCTGCAGGGGAGAGGTTCATAGCCCCCCCACCCCCCGGACAGGACGTAAAGACCAGGGCAGCAACACTCACAGGAAATAGGGGGACAAACCAGGGTTTGCCTTGAATAATAATAAAGAAACGCCAATGCCAAAAAAGTGATGGGTCCCTGGGACAGATCTCTGCCCAAACACAGACTGGGACTCCAAACACACCAGAACACCTCACCCTGGAAAGTGTATCCCTAGTGGCTTCTCACTCCTATTGCCCTAAGGTGGGTACCCACCTGGGCTAATGTTTAGCACCCCAGTTTAACCAATTGGCACTGTTTTTAATACTCCCACACTGAGGACATTTGGTAAGGAGAGCTATGCCAATCACTGGCTGACACAGCAGCAGGTAGCAAGCCTAAAACTCAACAGGTGGCAATTCTGTCCTAAGGTGCTTTCACAGTCATTTGGAACCAACTAGTAAGACAAGAGCAGCCCCGGCATGAAACTACTCCAGAATCAGCAATCCGGCTCAGAGCACCAATTGTTTTATAAGACTTAAAGATTCTTTTTCTTTTTCTTCCTTTTTTTTTTAAGGGGGGAGAGGGGTGGCAGGGGAGGGTCTGAGGGGAAAGAGAGAGAGAGAATCTTAAGCAGGCTCCATGCCCAGCACAGAGCCCGATGCAGGGCTTGATCTCACGACCCTGAAATCAAGACCTGAACGGAAATCAAGTCAGGCACTTAACCACTTAACCGACCAAGCCACCCACGTGCCCCTAAAGATCCTTTTGATCATAGGATAGAATACAGCGATGCTCAGATGGATGAAAGGCAGCTCCAAATAAGAGAAGGCTTCCAGGCTGACCCACACAGGAGTTTGCAACTGGGGACAGGGTAACAGCAAGCTGGGCTGCAGGGGACAGTTTATGTATGGCAAGTTGGATGGAGTTAGCCAGTTTTTGGGGGCTCCCTGTGGATTGACTAATTTAAATTATTTCAGTGGGCTCTAGGGCACAGGGACTCTCTGCAGGGGTCTGGTACCTGGTCCTGGGCCATTAGGGAGATATATAGTTGTCTAAAGTGTCAAAGTTTAATAATGGAAGTGTCTGGGATTGTGTTTATAATCAGCTGCTCAAGAAGAGGAACTGACTGGCCTCTAGCTACTTCCTCAAAACTGGGTCCAGACAATATTAAAATAAACACCACCATATTAACAAACTGTGGAGAGAGAAAACTTTCTCAACATCAGAGAAGTTATTATGAAAACCCCACACATAACATCATACTCAAGAACAATCTGAAAAGAAAGTAAGAAAATAATTGTATTTATAATACTACCCCAAACAATCTATAGACCCAGTGTACACCTACCAAAATCCCAACCACCTCCTTTGTGGAAATAGAAAAATTCATCCTAAAATTCATATGGAATCTCAAGAGAGCCCAATAGCCAAATTAATCTTGAAAAAGAACAAAGTTGGAGGATTCACACATCAGATTAAAAACTTACTACAAAATAATCAAAATTGTGGGTTACTGGCAAAAAGACAGACATATGGATCAAAGAAATAGAAATGCCCAGAACTAAATCCATATATAAACCCACATATATGTTTGGCTTGTTTTTGACAAGGGTGCCAAGATCATAAGTGGAGAAAGAACAGTTTTCTGACCAATAGTGCTTGGAAAGCTGGATATCCATGTGAAAAAGAATAAAGTTGGACCCTTTTCTTATACCATATCCAAAAGTTAACTCAAAATGGATTAAAGACCTAGATGTAAGGGCTAAACTGCAAAACTCTTAGAAGAAAATATAAAGGATAGCCTTCATGACATTAGGTTTGACAGGGTTTCTTGCATATGATACCAAAAGCAAAGGCAAAGGAAAAATAAAAATATTGGAAGTATTCAAAATTAAAACTTTTGTGCATCACAGAAAACTATAAAGAGAGTAAAAAGGTAACCCAGAGAATGGGAGAAAATATTCAAAAATATTTAATAAGGGATTTATAATATCCAGAGTATACAAAGAACTACAATTCAACCATAAGAATAAAAAAAATTTAAGAAATGGACAAAAAACTTGAATAGATATTTTTCCAAAGAAGATATATAAATGTCCAATAAATACATGAAAAGATACTCAACATCATTAATTATTAGGGAAATGAAAATCAAACTCAAAAATATGATACACCCATTAGGGTGACTATTATAAAAATTATATAAAAAACAGAAAATAATAAGTGTTAGGATATGCAGATACTGAAATCCTCATGCATACCTGATGAGAAAGTAAAATGGTATAATTGTTCTGGAAAACAATATGGTGGTTTCTAAAAAAATTAATCACAGAAATATCATGTGTTCCAGCAGTTCCACTTCTGGATATATGCCAAAAAAAAAGTTAAAGCAGGGACTTGAACAAATAGTTGTATATCCATGTTAAACACAGCATTCTTGATGATAGCCAAAAAATGGAAACAACTCATGTGTCCATTGACAGGAGAACAGAGAAACAAAATGGGATATATACATACAGTGGAATATTCTTAAGCCTTAAAAGGAAATTCTGACACATGGCACAACATGGATGAGCCCTGAAAACATTATGCTCAATGAAGTAAGCCAGATCCAAAAGGACAAATGTATGAATCCACTTAGTCACTAAGATAGGCAGAGCCATAGAGATGGAAAGAAGAAGAGTGGTTACTAAGGGTCTGAGAAGCAGGGGCAAAGGGGGAGTTCATTGGTAGAGTTTCAGTTTGAGATAATAAAAGAGTGGTGATGGTTGCAGAAAAATTTGAATGTAATTAATGCTACTAACTTGTATACTTAAAAGTGGTTAAAAAAGTAAATTTTATGTTATGTATATT
Source organism: Mellivora capensis (assembly GCA_004024625.1). NCBI lineage: Eukaryota > Metazoa > Chordata > Mammalia > Carnivora > Mustelidae > Mellivora > Mellivora capensis. Next base: position 4,773 of record PISX010025365.1, on the reverse strand, counting down.
TACCACAATTTTTTAAGTAAGAAAAAACTTATCAAATAATGGTGCTTCATTCTGAGAATGATCACCATACGGTACTGATCATAACAGAATTAAGGCCACATTATCCAATGTTTTAAGGTATAGTCCCAAATATGTTTATTATTTACATGAACTTGGAAGTTAATTAGTTCAATTTGGAATTCACTTAGTAGAATATCATGTTTAGCTTTCTTCAATAATATTTATTGCAAGGATAAATTTGCAATTTTTTAATGGTAAAAGCAGGTTATCCTTCTGTTCTAAAACATATTTGAGTTCTAAAATATGATTCTGAGCTACTGAGAAAGACAGATGCAGTGTTAGAAATCGTGTGAACTTGGAGCTCACCAAACTTAGATTCAAATCATGACTCAGCCAGCCACTTTTAGCTGTTTGACCTTTGGTAAATTACTTAATCTCTCTGACCATGAATTTCCTCTTCTGTCAGTTAGAGACAATGTACCCAACTTGCAGAATTTCTGTGAGGATTAAGGATAATAAAACTAAATGTTTAGCACCTGGCATATACTTAATAAATTATCGCTATTGCTTTTAGTCTTCAAGAAATTCTTATAAGAAAACTAGATAGGGGTCACCTGGGGGGCTCAGTGGGTTAAGCCTCTGCCTTTGGCTCAGGTCATGATCTCAGAGTCCTGGGATCGAGCCCCGCATCGGGCTCTCTGCTCAGCGGGGAGCCTGCTTCCTCCTCTCTCTCTGCCTGCCTCTCTGCCTACTTGTGATCTCTGTCTGTCAAATTAATAAATAAAATCTAAAAAAAAAAAAAGAAAACTAGATAGGCGGTACGTCTGAATTTTGAACACTCAAAACAAATTAATTGTATACAACAGCTTGTTAGCATGTAAGAAGAATTGCATCAGATTAACAATGTAGTTTTTCTCAAGAAGTGACCATAGATACAGTCTAAAGAAAATAGTACCTGTTTTTATCTGCAAAATCACCATCTGGTGGCACTCAGATATTCTTACAGCCTGGTGTCCATATGTCCCCGGGACACACTGCCAGCACATCAAAGGGAAGATTGGTTAAAGAGAGATCATCCATAAAGACTTTATATGAAGATAGAAGAGACTTAAAACTGTATGCTTTAAAAATAAGGCTGGATTTTTAAGTTGTGATAGCTTCTTCGATCTTTTTCCAAAATTTTATGCCCATTACCAAACTACATTTCCCCCAAAGAGTTCTTTTTTTTTTTAAAAGAATTTATTTATTTATTTGACAGAGAGAGCATAAGTAGACAGAGAGAGACAAATAGTTCTTGAGAAGATACTTAAACTTTGACAAGTTGATCATTAGTAAACAGAATCTCCTGTGTGATGGTATATTTTATTTATTATTATTATTATTTTTTTAAGATTTTATTTATTTACTTGACAGAGAGAGATCACAGTAGACAGAGAGGCAGGCAGAGAGGGAAGCAGGCTCCCTGCTGAGCAGAGAGCCCAATGTGGGACTCGATCCCAGGACCCTGAGATCATGACCTGAGCCGAAGGCAGCGGCTTAACTCACTGAGCCACCCAGGCGCCCGTGATGGTATATTTTAAATATTGAGTGAAGATGATATATATTTTTTTCATATTATTTTGGTTTACTTGTATTTCTTTTTTACTGAAGTTTCTGAATATGTAATTTCCCAGCTTTTCTGGTTTTGTATTTTTTTCTCATTACTCGTAAGAAGTTTTTGAATATTAAGAAAATTAAACTTTCGGGTGCCTGGGTGGCTCAGTGGGTTAAGCCTCTGCCTTCGGCTCAGGTCATGATCCCAGGGTCCTGGGATTTAGTCCCACATCTGGCTCTCTGCTTGGCAGGGAGCCTACTTCCTCCTCTCTCTCTCTCTGCCTACTTGTGATCTCTCTCTGTCAAATAAATAAATAAAATCTTTAAAAAAAAAGAAAGAAAAATTAAAATTTCATCATATAAACTGTATGTGTCCTTTCTTTTTTTTTTTTAGTGTTGTCTTTAACTATGAAAAAGTTCAATATAATCACATTTTACCCATCTGCTCATAATATCTGATTTTGTTTCTAGTTTAGAAAGTCCTTCCCAACCTACACCCTTTAATTTAGTAAGTACATTTCAGGGCATTTGCCTCATAAATATACTTTCCAAAATGAATTGAAAATTATGTTCAAAAACATACTGCACCAATAGGGGATTGATCAATAACATATGCTAATTCCATAAACAGAAAATGTGTAGCTTTGTTTAAAAATGAGTATATAGGGGCACCTGGGTGGCTCAGTGGATTAAGCCTCTGCCTTCGGCTCAGATCATGATCCCAGGATCGTGGGATTGAGCCCTGCATTGGGCTCTCTGCTCAGTGGGGAGCCTGCTTCCCCCTCTCCCCCTGCCTGCCTCTCTGCCTACTTGTGATCTGTCAAATAAGTAAATGAAATCTTTGAAAAAAAAAAGAGTATATATATATATATATATATATATATATATATACACACACACACACACATATATGTATATATATACACACATATGTATGTGTGTATATATATACATATATGTGTGTGTGTGTGTGTATATATATATATCTTTCCAAAATTATTGGAAAGATTCAGATTTTGGAATTTTGGAAAGATTTTCAAGTTATATTGTTAAATGATATATTGTTAAAGGATATAATAGAATTATAAGACAAAGTATAGTATGACCCCATTTGTGTAAAAAGAAAAAAGAAAAAGACTTAAACCTAAATCATATTCTTTTATATTCTTAGAAATGGTCTGGAAAGTTACATAAAAATGTATGAACAGTGGTTACTTTAAAAAAGTTGGGCTAGAAAACTCCAGGTATGTGTGGGAAGGAGGATTTAATTTTCATAGTAAACTCTTCTATGTTGGTTGAATTTGTATCTTGCCTGTGTGCTGTTTTTATAATAAAGAATGAATGAATGAATATTAGACAAAATTAGAGGATAAAGAATGAATATTAAGATAGATACACTTTGAAGATATGAGCGTAGCAGCAGATAGTCTCTGTATCTCCCTGAATCACCACAGTAAATGCAGACCAACTAGACTTAAAAACCAAAATCCATGGACCACATAAAAAATAACACAAGTTGGGGAGGAGTCAAGATGGCGGAGCAGTAGCAGCTGAGACGACATCAGGTAGCAGGCGATCAGCTAGATAGCTTATCAAACCACTGCGAACACCTACAAATCCAACGGGAGATCGAAGAGAGGAAGAACAGCAATTCTGGAAACAGGAAATTGGCCACTTTCTGGAAGGTAGGACTGGCGGAGAAGTGAATCGAAAGCGACGAGAGGATAGACTGAGGGGGAGGGGCCGGCTCCCGGCAAGCGGCGGAGCAATGGAGCACTAAATCGGGACTTTTAAAAGTCTGCTCCACGGAGGGACATCGCTTCAGAGGATAAACCCGGGTGAAGCCCTCGCGGGGTCACAGAAGGATTGGGAGTGTCTGAGTGTCGCAGAGCTCGCAGGTATTGGAGAGGGGAAGCCAGCTACAGAGACAGAGCCGAGGAGTGAGCTCTCAGCTCGGGGTTACCTTGAACCGGTCGCAGGCTGGGTGAGCTCGGAGCGCGGCCAGAGGCCAGGGAGACAGGAGTCATTGGGGCTTTTCTCTGAGGGCGCACCAAGGAGTGGGGCCCCAAACTATCGGCTCCTCCGGGCCTGAGACTGGGAGGTCGCCATTTTCATTCCCGTCCTCCGGACTCTACGGAAAGCCTTCAGGGAACAAAATCTCCCGAAAGCGAAACCGAGCGGATTACTTAGCCCGGCCCCCGGTAAGGACGGTGCAGCTCTGCCTCGGGCAAAGACACTTGAGAATCACTACAACAGGCCCCTCCCCCAGAAGATCAACAAGAAATCCAGCCAAGACCAAGTTCACTTACCAATGAGAGCAGCGGAACCCCAGAGGAGGAGAAAGCAAAGCATGGAATTCATGGCTTTCTCCCCATGATTCTTTAGTCTTGCAGTTAATTTAATTTTTTCTTTAATTTTATTTTTTTTCTTTTTTTCTTTTTCTGCTAAATTTTTTGACTTTTAACCTTTTCTTTTTTAACATTTTTTAGTTTATCTTAACAATACCTTTCCAAAAAAATAATAATCTTTTTTGAACCTTCATTATTATAGTCATATTTTATCCTTCATAGTATTTAAATTTATTTTTTGTATTCACATAAGGGTTTTTTCTTCTAAAAAAATTTGGCATACAACTTCCTCTAGTGGATCCAAATATACCCTAAATCTAGCTCTGGGCTTGTTCTAGTCTCCAGCCTGAGCAAATTCTCTCCACTTTCTTTTTCTTTATTCTCCCAACCAACTTAATCAACTCCTTTTTCTTAGAAATTAAAAAAATATTTTTTTTGTTTTTCATCTTTATAGGCATATTCCACTCCTTCACTGTGTTTACCCTTATATACGTTTTTCATTCTTTAAAATTTTGGGAGGTACTTTCTTCTAAGAGACCAAAATATTGCACAATTAAGTGGGTGACCCTGTTCTAGTCACCAGTCTAATATATATATATATTTTGCTTTTTTATATTTTTTCTTTATTTGTTTTCTTTTTTTTTTCCTGAACTTTTTATCCCCTTTCTCCCCCCCCCCCATGATTTGGGGTCTCTTCTGATTTGCTTAAAGGACATTTTCCTGGGGTCTTTGCCACCCCTTCAGTATTTTATTTGCTCCTTCATATGCTCTTTTCTGGAAAAAATGACAAGGCGGGAAAACTCACCACAAAAAAAAAAAAAAAAAAAAAAAA
>PISX010025364.1:0-26337 GCA_004024625.1 Mellivora capensis | reverse complement strand
ATAATATGTATTATCTAGGATTTTTGCAAATTTATCAGTCATTATTATAAACATTTTGGTGATAGGTGAAACATATTCTCTGAGAAAAAGTAGACTGGTCTAATCAGTGAGTCCACATCTTTTATAAGACATTTCCACATCATTACACATCATTCATGGCTGAAGAATATTAGAGGACTCTTGCTTACTACCCACTCTCATGCCCATCTCTAGTATTTTTAATATGTCTCTCATACTACTGTTCCCTAAAGGTACACCTTAAATGTCACTGATCTTCCATGTCCCCGGGGAGCAAGGAAAATATCAGGTTGGATTTGGTAACCTTGTTGTTATTAGAAAGCATGGATGCTATAAAAAATATAGATAGTTTAAGTGACTCCACTATCAATTTTTTGAAGTAGCAGTAGTTGTAACAATGATATAAACATTAAGAACAATAATAATATTACCGTACCTCTAGTTTTGTGAAAGATTGATTCCCTTCTGATGTTCAAGCAAGAAAAGTCAACGTAAAATGCAGAAAAAGGAAAGTGTATGATTAAAGAAAATAACTAGATAAGATGTGTTTATATATATTTAATTTTTAAATAGAGGGGACAATGCATATGTTTGATTTCTCTTTTTACAGAATTTGGCTTGCAAAATATAAACATGTCTATCACATATATAACAGGGTCAACTTCATGGGCCTGTGACTTGTACAGATGCACAGAACCCAGTATTTATGGTGCCCTTAATGCCCTGATATCACCATCTAGAAATTCTTAATAATTTTATTTTTGAAATTGTGTTTTACAAGCAAAGTCTGACGTGACCACTGGGCTTGCATGTGAGCAGAGGAGATATACACAATATGCATTTCCCAGTTCTTGGATGCCTCCTTTGCATATCCAGTAAACAAAGATTCTGATGAATCTGAAATGCAGGGTAGTTCAGTGAGAGTCTGGAGAATTTGAGGTAAGCTTGTTGTGGTATCTCACTTTGTGTTCACTTTGAATTTTGCTGAACCAGAAGCTTTGGAGGCAGTGAGGATTCGGTGCTCATTTCATCAACAGCTATGACAGAATAAGCCAGGTCTCTGATGGTCCTAACAGGCTGTGCTTTCCATCTGAACTTTTCAGTACTGACCAACTACTTATGCTGAATATCATGACATAGAAATAAAGGGGGAAATGGAATAACCCATATTTTTGTTTCGTTTTCCTTTTGGTTCATTTTTACTCACCAGTAAGCCAAAGATAGAGAGTTTCCCTTAGTATGTACGACACAGAAGTAAAACACCAATAGTTGAGCTAGGTTTCTGCAGTGCTTTTTTTTTTTTTTTTCCTGTTAAGAATGAAGTGCATTGGGGAGCCTGGATGGCTCAGTAAGTTAAGTGTCTGCCTTCAGCTCAGGTCATGATCCCTGGGTTCTGGGATCAAGCACCACGGGCTTCCTACTCAGCTTGGAGTCTGCTTCCCTCTCGTTACGTCTTTCCTTCTGCCCTTCCCCACTGCTCGGTCTCGCTCTCAAATAAACACAATATTTAAAAAATTAAAAACAATAAAATGCATATACATATAAGAGCCATAAAATATGAAGTGTGCAATTTTGATGATTGTGCATAAGAGTTAAGTGTTCATGTCTCTGCATTTAAAACAGGTATTACAAAAAATAAAAAATAAAAAAAATAAAACTGGTATTACACAATATAAGTATGATGATAAATATCATTCTAATAATTTAAATTATAAATTTTTCATCATGTAGAACATCAAAAATCAAAGAAAGAACATAATGATAAGTATATTGACAAAGATACTGAAAAAAAAAGAAAAGCTGTATCATTTTGAACCTTTAAAAGCATGCTTTTCCTGCTTTCCTTTTCTTTTCCTTCCATTTTGAACAAGGGGTTGAATGTTTTCATTTTGCACTAGGTCTCACAAATTATGCAGGTGGTACTAAATGTAGTAAAGTGTAATGATTAAAATATATTGTGACCAAGTGCTTTTCATTCAAGCAGTATAGGATTTAATATTCAATAATTAATTTTAATTCACAACATAAGGGAACTTTTAAAAAACTTTCTAGTATCTCCATAATGTAGAAAAATTGTGTTAAAGGTGAAACTCTCAGTTATTAATATATTATAAAGAGAAGAGAGCTTCCTTAACATGATTAGGTACATCTATGAGAAAAAAGTACCAAAGCTAAGATTATATTTAATACTAAAGAGTGAATGAACTCTTTTGCACTTAGGAACAAAACAAGGATATGTCCTCTCATTGCCTTTATCCAGTGTTGTATTGGAGAGCCCAGCCAGTGAAATTAGATGAGAAACATGACTACAAGATATAAAGATGAGAAAGGAAGATGGAAAGAAAAGCTTTTATTCACAAGTTTTTATAAATATTATATTAATTTTGTAGCCCACAGTATTACTGATCTCACTTCTTATTTCTAATAGAATTTTTATAAAATCTTCAGAATTTTCTACATCGCTGACCACTGATTAGAGGTGATATATTGTCATAGAGTATCTTTCCAAATGCATTTAAGTCATTTTCTGGAATTTCTATTTTATTTCATTGTTCATCAATTTAGTCTTGTAGTAATACATGTTTTTAAAATCTGAGGCTTTAAAATATATTTTAATATTTGGCCACATTGGTCACACCTCAGTATGTTTCTTTTTACAAGGTTTTCATTGATATGCTTATTTTTTCTAAGAATTTGTCAGTCTTCTTTCAGATTGCTTTATAGTTTTATATTATCTTAATAAAAACAACTGCTTCATTTCATTTATGTCATAGTGATTCATTGAATTTTTCATGGGAATATGGCTAGTAGCCCCAAGTAGTTCAAACCAAGAGTTTAACTATCTTGAATGTTATTAGGAAAATCTAAAATGTAATATATAAAAGATGAATATTGTCATTATTATAAATAAGTTTATATTTTTAATATACATTTTCCTAAAGTAAAATAAATGTTAAAGTAGTGGCATTTTGCTTTGTTTCTAGATATCTATATATATACTGTACAACATATATATGGTCTATGTTATATATGAGATATATATATGTATATAGAATACATCTGAAAAAATCAGCATTTAGAAGAAATGGAAGGTCTTTTCCTATAAATATAAATTATTCAACAGCAAACAAATTATACTTTTGGTGTAATTGTCAGAGATTTACAGACTATCCTAAATTTGAATATCATTTCTGAGTTAGAAATCTTAAGGACAAAAGAGTACCTATGAATAATGAGAAACAAACCTGCATACATGAATTATGGCTTAAACCTTGTCATGTTAATAAAGGGTGACAGGAGCATATTATGCTGCTAGATGAAGTTTCAGCCTTTATTACATGATTTGATTTCATTGAGATCCATGGAGATAAACGGAAATGTTTAGTGACAGTCCATTTTTTTAAATCATCTCCTCCTCAGAAACAGATTAAAAAATGTAGACATATAGTTTATTATACTTGGCACCCTAATAAAAATTCTGAATATTTGCACAATTGAATCAGTCCTCAGTTCCTTATCTATCAAAATTAGCAATTCATGTACCTAGATAAACAAAACTTCCAACAAATACATAAATATCCTTTTAGTTATAAAGGATATGAGCATGACATTGAAAAGTAAGTAGAACAAATATTTTAATATATCCTGCCTCCAGCACAGTGGAGTTAATATTCTGTCAATATGTCCATTTTATTGTACTTATAATTCAGCTGTAAAAAATCATTCAAGCAAAAGCACATTAGTCATATTATTTCCCTGCTTTTAACTGGCAACCTTTTATGTTATTTCAACTATTTACAATTCAGTATATATTTAATTCACGTTCATACCTAGAAATATCCTCTGTGTCTCCAGAAAAAACCCTATGGTTGGCAGTATACGAAAATTCTGCTTTCAGAGAAATATTTAATTTTCAATACTAATTTTTTTTAAATTTAGCGTATCAGGGCAAAGATGGCCCTTCCTCAAATTTGTGCATCATGTATTGCTGAGCATAATAATAAGTTACAAGATATGCTTTGTAAATAGAATAAACTGGCTTCAAAAGCAGATATTCTGCTTCCATATCCTCATAAAATTCAACGCCTGCTTCACTCCTTTCTACCCTAATGTGTACATCCCAGACTTTCAACAGTGTGATGTTTCTCTTCTAATACTTCATTGATTTTTAAATTCTTCATGATGTTACTGGTTTCCTTGGGAAAATATTCCATTTTGACTCCGGTGACATATGGTAAATTATGATGTTGATCAAAATCAGTTTTTCATGACTAGATTTTGGTGATATTAACCAGGGTGTCAGGAAAAAAAGAGGCATAGTCTTTCTTAGTGGAATTGAGGGGCTGGTGATGTGAGCACATACCAGGGTGATCTCCCACATCCTGGAACTTCAGATGCCATGCACGTGTTAGCAGTGAGGTCAACCTCTTTACTGATTTTCCTACTTTGCTACAAGTCAAATAGAATATGTAAAAAAAAAGGTACTATAATTTATTTCCAAGGTACAACCCCCATCCTTTCTTGTTTTTGTATATGGGGTCACTGTGTGATTGGTATTTCAAACAGAAAATTGCAAGCATCAACAGTTTCTTGCTTCATCACATCTCCTGTGTCCATTCTTTCGTTTTTCTGAGGTTTTTGCCTAGAATTGAGAAGGAATTTTAAAAATATTTAATCGATTTATGTTTTAATGTTTTGTGGTGTTTATAGTATAAAAATAGCTTTAGCACAACTATAAACTTCAGCAACTTCAGACTTGATAGAGAGCTAGTACAAATTAATCTTGACTATCCAGCTTCTCCCTAAGTACTCAGGAGTATGACATGCATATCCCTGGTGGGCAGCCAGCATCCATCAAAAGGGACTAAAAGATGTGAAACATTCATGAAATGCAAAGGAGCTCATCTCGCAGGATCCAAATCAGACAATATCTTTGGCATCTTGGAACTCTTCATTAGGGATGGAAGGCTAGGAAAGCATGGACCAATGCTTCTGAGATAACGTCTTTGTGCAACTAGTCATTCTGCTAATACTGAGCTATATCCTCACCAACTACAGAAGAACTCCCATACCATAGCCCTTCATTTGTTATGGTGTATGAAAATCAACAACTAAGCTCTCTGCATCATTTTATTTTTCATCCATTTTGTGACTAAATACTGTAATTTAGTAAAAGAAATTAATTTGATGCCTAGAACACTTTTAGATTTTTTTGTCTTCTTTTTCAAAAATTATTTTTGATAAACTGCAGTATAGTAAAAGGCATATTCAATTTTTCTTATGTAAATAAAATTTGGATACAAATTGTGGCATACGTAACACTTAAAATAATGTTTTATTTACTCTTAGTGTGTCCGATTATATTTAAAAAATGGTCCCAACATTTGCAGTTTTCTGTGTTCTTATTTAGAATTTTGACACTCTACTACCAAATGGGAGAAGATAATGTACCTTTCTATTGAACTATGGCAAGAGTGATTAAGTATGATTATTGAGGCTAAAAGGCAATGTAGCTTTTCCTGGTTCTCTCTCAGAATGCTCATTTTTGGAACCAAATCATCATCATGCTGTGAGGAAGTCAAACAGCTACATGGAGATGTTCTTGCTGACAGCCTTTTGGTGAGGCCCCAGCCGAAAGCCAACCCCAAACCATCAGACATGTGGGTGAGTGAGCCTTCAAATAACTCTGTATCCCTATTGTCCTCTGAAAAACTCCAGGTGATGCTATGTGGAGTAGAGCAGGTCCTTTTCTCCATCAATAACCACCAAAGTTATAGATTCATGAGTTAATAAAAGATTATTATTGACTTAGGGCCTTACATCTTATGGTGATTTGTGTAAAGAGGTATTATACATAAGTAACATTTCCATAGTCTGTGGTTCACACCCTTCTACTATTTATGCTCAGGGGGAGGTTTTAGATAGCACAGACTTTACTAAAGTCAACTGTTTTGTTATTCCAATTTTTTGGTTGTTTTGCTTCATTCTGTAGTTCTCCCTCTTTTTACCACTCTTATAGACAAAAAGTGATCAAAATTACTGTTCGTCTTTGAACAAACACTACCAGGGCTGTTATTTTTCTTTCTTATGTGGTAAGTCTGGATGCTAAAAAAAATCTTAAGGACATTGGGAGATGGAGAGCAGAAGTGAGTTGGGGGAAATTGGAGGGGGAGACAAACCATGAGAGACTGTGGACTCTGAGAAACAAACTGAGGGTTTTGGAGGGGAGGATTGTGGGGGGTTAGGTGAGCCTGGTGGTGGGTATTATGGAGGGCAAGTATTGCATGGAGCACTGGGTGTGGTGCATAAACAATGAATGCTGGAACCCTGAAAAGAAATAAAATAGAATAGCCCCAAAAAATGAGGATGAAAATAACGTTCAATAAAATTCTTTATTAGGCACGTAATGCTTTTAACCTACTAGTTTACTTTGTAAAGAAACTTTAAAAAAATCGGGCTGCTGGTGAAGGGATTTTTTTTTTCTTAGATTTCATTTTTATTTATTTGTCAGAGAGAGAGGAGCACAGGCAGACATAGTGGCAGAGGGAGAAGCAGGCTCCCTGCGGAGCAAGGAGCCCCATGTGGGACTTGATCCCAGGACGCTGGGATCATGACCTGAGCCACCCAGACGTCCCAGGTGAAGGGATTTTTTAAAAAATATTTTATTTATTTATTTGACAGAGAGATCACAAGTAGGCAGAGGCAGGCAGAGAGTGGAGAGGAAGCTGGCTCCCCGCCGAGCAGAGAGCCCAATGCGGGCCTTGATCCCAGGACCCTGAGATCATGACCTGAGCCAAAGGCAGAGGCTTAACCCACTGAGCCACCCAGGTGCCCAGTGAAGGGATATTTAAGTAGCATATCTTCATGCTCCCTGAGAAATAGCAAACCATGAAACAAAACAGTGGCTATGTAACATGATATTGTTCTTTGCATTTTTTTCTGTTACAATCCATTTTTACTGCATTTGTTTATCCCAACATTGAGACAACATTTGGATACACTCCTGATAAATAATATAATCCAATATTCATGATAACTCTCAGTTTTAATGTTTGTCTATATTGATTTCTCTTGGGAGTCTCAGTCTATTTGCAAATATGGCTTCTGAACACCAACTATAATGTTCCATGAATTTCAAGGTAGTCATAGAGTTTTACTCCTTTTCATTTTTTACAGTTTAACCCTCATCTTCTACCAGTATAGCATTTGCCAAACTTTATCTGCAAAGGGTCAGATAGGGTCAATACTTTCAGCTTTGTAGACCATATGTCTCTTTTACAATAACTCAACTCTACTATTAAAACACAAAAACATCCATAGACAGTGCAAAAACTAACGAGTCAGGGTGTGCTCCAGTAAAATATTGTGGAAGGTGGAAGACTGGATTTGGTCCATGGACAGTAGTTTGCCGAACCCTCTGCTAGAGTGGAGACACTATAGTAATGTTTCCTTTTAATATTTGGCATCTCCACAAAGCCCATTTTTATTTATTATCTGAGCATTCTTCTTTCTACAAAATGGTAAAAATAAGTATGTTAATGAGTATATTTTTAAAGATTTTAACAAGATAGAAATATATTTTAAAGTTTAGCAAGTAACACAAATCTGCTTTTAGCTTGTAATGGAATATTTTAAAACCTTTGGACTTAAAAAAAATAATTTGATGATGATAATTTGAAGATTACCCCATGAGTGATCTAATGAAAGTCACTTAAACCAAACACCTGGATTAATTAGAGAGAAAACAGTAACTTTTTTTGGAAGGCACAAAAAAATATATTTTTTTGAGTTTTGTTGTAAATAAAAAAAATAGTTTTGGAATTGAAGGCATAGAGAAGCACACGCTTACTTTCTAGTCTACAAATAAATAAAAAGCTAAAGTTCAAAATAAAGTTAATGATATTCCAAATGTATTTTGTTACTCTAAATAAAAGATTATTTCTCTTCTTAAAGTTAAATTCATAATTAAGTGATAACTATAATGCATTTTTAATTAATCTAGTTAAAAAAATTGTCCTGGATCATTGTTTTTAGGAGCCACACATAACATAAGGAACCAATAAACCAAAAATATTTACTTTATGAAGCTTATATTCTATTAAGTAATACACATAAAAATAAAGATAATATATGACTTGGGGATGATTATAAAACATAAGTCAAACAGCATAAGCATTTGAATATTAGAGGTAATGGAGGATACAATTTTAGATATTCTAAGAATCATGAAGAAAGTTTCATTTGGCAAATGACCAAAGAAAGAATTGATACCTGATGTGGTTATACAGGAGGAAAGATTTACAGGCAGAAGGTATAACAACTGTATATGCACTAGCAGGATTGCCTAATGTATTTTTGGAACACTTGGGATGCCTGCCTGGGAGACCAGAGTGGAGAGAGAAATGAGGTTGTAGTGAGTTCATAAGAGTAAAGAGAGATCAGATCCTATGAGAAAGGATAGCAGACCTTTCAAAGGACTTTGTATTTACTTTGAATTTGGAAGATATTGGAGAGTTTTGGGCTGAAATTCACATGAACTGATTTTTTTTTTTTTAAGATTCTTCCAGGGGCACCTGGGTGGCTCAGTGGGTTAAAGCCTCTGCCTTCGGCTCAGGTCATGATCCTAAGGTCCTGGGATCGAGCCCCATATCGGGTTCTCTGCTCGGCGGGGAGTCTGCTTCCCCTCCTCTCTCTCTGCCTGCCTCTCTGCCTACTTGTGATCTCTGTCTGTCAAATAAATAAATAAAATGTTAAAAAAGAAAAGATTATTCCAGCAAAGCTAGAAAAAAAGGAGATCGGGTAAAAAGCTATGGGTGTTTAAATACAATATCAGCAAGTTGAAGGGTAGGAAATAATCAGATTCTTTGATGAGAAGAAGCACAATAACAGTGCTAGGATAGTAAAATTAACTGATAAAAATCACTTAAAGCAGGGAGCACAGAATTTGCTCTTAGTTCTTGTTTCGTTGTGGCTGTTAGGTTTCCTGGAGGATATCATGCTAAGTGAAATAAGCTAGTCACAAAAGGACAAATACTGTATGATTCCACTTATCTGAGGTATTTAAAGTAGTCAAATTCACAGAAGTAGAGAATAGAATGGTAGCTGCCAGTAGCTGGGAGAAGGTGGGAGTGGGGTAGTCAATGGTGAAAGGGTACAAAGTTTCAGTTATGCAGGACAGGGAAGTTCAAGGAAATCTACTATATAGCATAGTGTCTGGTGTTAACAGTGCTGAATTGTATACAAATTGTATAAAATTTGCTAAGAGAGTAGATATTACTTTAAATGTTCTAATCACATACAAACTAATAATAATAATAGTAATAATAATAATGGGAAACTTTGGGAGGTGATAAATAAGTCCATGTCCCTGAAAATGGTGATAGTTTTGTGGGTGTATACTTTCCCTAAAGTCGTCCAGTTGAATCTTTTCACATCCCAATTATACCTCAATAAAGTGGTTTAAAAAAAGACTTTAATAGGAAACATGATGAACCCAAATAAGTTCTGTATCTTAGTTGATAGTATTATACTAAGAATGATTTCTTATATTTGATAAATGTTTCATGGTTCTGTAAAATGTAACACACAGGAAAGCTCTATAAAATGTTTTCAGGCACTCTCTATACTAGTTTTGTAATTTTATGAGTCTAACATAATCTCAATTTTTAAATGACTATTAAAAAAGATGAACTGCATTGAAGGTGCACCTATTATGAAGAGGTGAGCCTGGTGATTTAAATAACTGTTTGTGTTCATTTTTCATGATTCCTGTACAAAAAAAATATACATTATCTGCATATAAATGTGCATTGACAATACTAACATTGATGGTGAATAGTAAACTAGTTACAAAAAGATATTCCTCACGGTGTGAAGTTAATCTAGTAAAATAATAAGAGATATAAAAGTTTTACAGTTCTTTTATTTTTACTAACATCTTCAATTAAACTTTGCCAAGTTGAGGGGCCACTATATTATTTGATATTCAAAGAATAATTTTTAGTAAAATATTATTTTAAAAGCCTATTTGACTCTCTTTTATGCAGAGGAAAGTGAGTGTATCTCAAATATAAATATTACCAGTGCATACTAAAAAGGCAATTAATATGTAAGTACTAATAACTGGATAAATTATATGTAATATAATAAATATTAATAGACATAATAGATATATATTGAATGTAGGAAATGATATATAATATATAATGTAAATACTTAGAGTATATAATTATTTTGGCTATATCTCCTACTTGTTAGTGTTTTAATTCTCCATATAAGACTCAATCTTTAAAGCTGAATTCCACACTTTATTTTCAAGTGGCCTGAGTCTTCAGATAACAATATGGATGATGCAACTTCAGGATTTTTCCGTTTTAGAGAAATTGCAGATATTACCAGAGGGAAAATTCTCAAGCTTGTTCAAATGTATTCAATCTATCAACCATTACCCATAAAAACTGTGTCAAGTCATTACTCAGTCTCAGTGATTTCAATTATCCTCAGGTGCTGAATGCAGAATTGATTCTCTATTTCATCTACCTTTCTTGTCACTTTTGTTGTTATTGGTTTAAGCATCATGGTTTAAACTATGCATTCTCTTCAACATTCAGTTTTTTCATCTACCTTTCTTGTCACTTTTGTTGTTATTGGTTTAAGCATCATGGTTTAAACTATGCATTCTCTTCAACATTCAGTTTTTCTTGCAAATCCTTCTACCCTACATTTTATATTTTCAAAAGTTCTGCAAACATTTTTGGCATGGTTTGAATAAAATGGAATATACACACTAAATTTATTTTTATCTACTTTCACTATGTTTATGCAATGAGAAGCACATTTAGCTTATACAAACAAGAAGTATATAATTGAACATAAATATTTTCAAAGATTCACAGAAGTTTTGTGGATGGAGCCTATACATTACTGTTTTTTAACAGCTCCCTGGGTGAATCTTCTGCAGAGCTAGGATTAGGTCCAGTGGTGTTGCATATATGCTTTGACATATGTCAGCAGTTCTCAAACTTTTTGGTCTCAAGAGTCCTTTGAATTTTTAAAAATTATTGAGAAGCCAAAAGTGTTTTCATTTAGGTGAATTCTATAGATCAGTGTTTACTGTATTAGAAATTAAAACTGAGAAAACTTAAAGCTATTTTTTCAGTTTAAAATTGCAGTATTAAACCCATTGCATGCTAACAAAATAACTTAAGAAAAATAACCATAATTTACAATCCAATAAAAATGATGAGGAAAGTAGGCTCATTTTATATTTTTTTCTTATATCCTTAATGACTGACAATTAGAAGACAGCTGGATTCTGCTATCTCCTTCCTTATTTAATCTATTGGGTTATTGATATCATGTAGTCACTAGTAAACTCCATTATACATTCTTTAGAAAATGAGAAAGAAATGGCAAATATTATCTTATTTTTAGGAAGATAATTTTGATCCTACACATGGTTGGTAGGTAAGTGTATAAAGTGTTGCCAGAACATGTCAAATAGTATTTGAACAGATATGCCCACATTATTATTCTGATTAGCTGCCAGCATGATACTTGAAAAGTACTTATAGTACATTTTTAGAAATATATTTATTGTATAAAGAGAGAAAACCATTCCATATTTTATATATGTCTAATTCCCAGTATCTTTTAACTTCAAAAGAATTTTAATTCACATTAAAAAAAAAAAACAAAGAAGCAAAGGATCTGTATTCAGAAAACCGTGGCACACTCATGAAAGAAATTAAGGAAGACATAAAGAAATGGAAAAACATTCCCTGCTGATAGATTGGAGGAACAAATATTGTTAAATGTTTATGCTACCTACAGCAATCTATACATTCAGTACAATTCCTGTCAAATACCATCAATTTTTTTCAAAGAGCTGGAGCAATTTGTATAGAACCAGAAGAGACCCCAAATAGCCAAAGGAATGTTGAAAAAGAAAACCAAAACTGGTGGCATCATAATTCCAGACTTCAAGATGTATTACAAAGCTGTAATCATGAAGACAGCATGGTACTGGCACATAAAACAGACACATGGATCGATGGAACAGAATAGAGAACCCAGAAATGGATCTTCAATTCTATGGTCAACTAATTTTCAATAAAACAGGAAAGAATATCTAATGGAAAAAAGACAGTCTCTTCAAAAAAATTTGCCAGGAAAATTGGACAGCCACATGCAGAAGAATGAAACTGGACCATTTCCTTACACCATACACCAAGATAAACTCAAAATGGATGAAAGCCCTAAATATAAGACAGGAATCCATCAAAATCTGAGAGAACACAGGCAACAACCTCTTCGACCTTGGCCACAGCAACTTCTTTCTAGACACGTGTCAAAAGGAATAGAAGCAAACACAAAACTGAATTATTGGGGCTTCATCAAGATAAAAAGCTTTTGCACAGCAAAGGAAAGAGTTGACAAAACCAAAAGACAACCAACAGAATGGGAGAAGATATTTGCAAATGATATATCTGATAAAGGGTTAATATCCAAGATCTATAAAGAACTTATCGAACTCAACACCCAAAGAACAAATAATCCAATCAAGAAATGGGCAGAAGACATGAACAGACATTTCTCCAAAGAAGAAATTTAAATGGCCAACAGACACATGAAAAAATGTTCCACATCACATGGCTTCAGGGAAATACAAATCAAAACCACAATGAGATACCACCTCACCACCAAAGTGGCTAAGAGTAACAAGACAGGAAACACCAAATGTTGGCAGGGATGTGGAGAAAAGGGAACCCTCTTACACTATTGGTGGGAATGCAGGCTGCCTCAGCCACACTGGAAAACAGTATGGAGGTTCCTCACAGTGTTAAAAATAGAACTACCTTAGGACCCAACAATTGCACTACTAGGGATTTACCTTAAAGATACAAATGTAATGATCCAAAAATCCAAAGGGGTACCTGCACTCCAATGTTTATAGCAGCAATGTCCACAATAGCCAAACTATGGAAAGATCTCAAATGTCCATTGCCACATGAATGGATAAAGAAGATGTTCATCTATATGTGTGTGTATATATATATATATATATATGTGTGTGTGTGTGTGTGTGTGTGTGTGTGTGCACGCACACACACACATACACATAGCACACACACATACACATAGTGGAATAGTACTCAGCCATCAAAAAAAAACCCCAGAGTGAAATCTTGCCATTGGCTATGACATGGATGGAACTAGAGAGTATTATGCTGAGGAAAATAAGTCAGAGAAAGACAATTATCATATGATCTCACTCATATGTGGAATTAAAGAAACAGGATATTGGAGGGAGAGAGGAAATAATAAAACAAGAAAAAATCAGAGAGGAAGACAAACCATAAGAGACTCTTAATCACAGGAAACAAACTGCGGGTTGCTGAAGGGGGAGAATGGAGAGAATGGGATTACTGGATAATGAACATTAAGAAGGGCACTGGATATTATGTAAGACTGATGAATCACTGACCTCTACCTCTGAAACAAATAATACTTTATATGCTAATTAACTGAATTTAAATTACTTTTTTAATGTAAAAATTTTTTTAAACAATAAAAGGATGTATTATGTATTTACTGTGAGTCAGAGATTGTACCAGGACCTAAAAAGTCAATGGACCCTAAAGGAAGGTTACCATGCCCATAAGGAGAAATTGCTTGGACTGCTGAGATGGATCTTAAATAATTAATAAAATTTAATGAGGGAAAGAAAGGCTTCCTAGAAGAATAAAAAAACAGAAAATTAAGTATGGTTATAAGGCAAAAAAAAATTATATGTGTGAAAATAATTAATATTCCTAATGTGGCAAGAAGTAGGCAACAAGACATATTGGAAATATTTAATGCCAAGACCATAAAGGAACACCAGAGAAAGGAGTGAAGGGAAGGTAGTATTAATACTTTCATCTTAGAGAAAAGCAGGGGCAACAGGATTTGTAGTTAATTTAAGAGGCAAAAATTCCAAACATACTCAACTAGGACACCATCAGTGAGGGTGCTGTATTAGTTTCCTATTGCTGCTATAACAAGTGATCACAAACTTAGTGCCTTGAAACAATACAAATTTGTTATCTTAGAGTTATGGACTTCATATATCTAAAAAGCATCATCAGGGCTGCATTTTTGTTAGGAAGCTCTAGGAAATGAACCATTTCTTTCCCTTTTCCAACCTTTAGAGGCTACCTGAATTCTTTGACTTATAACTCCCTTCTTCATCTTCAAAGCTCATGACTCCAAACTCTCCTTTCATGGTTACTGATTGATCTTCCTGCCTTCTCCTTACAATCCAGTATAACTTTCCCATCTTAAGATCCTTGATTTGATCACATCTGGAAAATCCATTTTGTCATTTAAAGTAACATATTCACAGGTTTAGGGTATGAGGACAGAAACATTGTTCTGTGATCATTCAAAGGAAAAATTTAAATGTATTCTAAAAAATTCAAAATATAATCACCAAACATCTATTATTAGTAAAATAACCAAACATGATCAATGATGTCTACTGAGGTCTTAAAATATAAATCTAATATTATTCCGAAATAAAAGTTGTACATATAAATTAAATAAATAAAAACTAGTAGTTTGATTGAACAAGGAATGGTGTTTTTCCCACTCAAAACTTGTATATGTAAGTAAACACTGATTAATTCTACTTAAAATTAATTAGATATGTCAATTATTTGCACTGGATTATACACATTTTATTAGATGCAAGACTTATGCAAATATGTGCATTTCAGTTTTATTTATAGCTTATCAAATTGTATTAAATGCAGTAATAAATAAAACATAATTTTACATGATCTTTATCTTACCAGAGACTGATATTAGAACCAAGAGCATAAACAATCCACAAGTCAAATATTCTAAAATTATTTTACTGACAAATAAATGTGTGTTATCAGTGATTGAAACATTTTGTTTTATTAGTATTCTTCCTGTTGAATATGATTCAGTTTGAATTGTTATTAGTCAGTGGGGAACTTGATGCTCAATTGAATATAATGAAATGCCTTTCTGTTGGTTTTTGTTTTATGACCACCCAGTGGGCAAATTAAAATAAAGTACCATATTCTTGTATACATATGTATAAATAGCAAGCTCAAAGTGTTAGTAAAGAAAATAAACTATACACTATTTGAGGTCAGCTACTCAGATTTGATTTTAATGATTTTTTCCAACTAATTTTACATTTTTTGTAAAATAGTGTTTCCATAATTTGGAATTTGATATATATGTCCTTGACCATTTTGTGATAAAATTGTTTTTTTGAAATAACTTTTTCAACTATTGATGTTAAACACAAATCTTTTCAGGATAATAGATAAGATTCTTAATGTTTAACTACAAGAAAATCAGTAAGGGTATTATGTGTTGAAAATTAAAAATATTTTGGAGCACCTGACCAGCTTAATCAGTGGAGTATGTGACTTCTGATCTTGAAGTCATGAGTTCCAGCCCCACACCGGGTGTGGCGATTACTTGAAAAAAAAAAAAAAAAAGAAAAGAAAGAGTATCTAAAGATGTGGTCCATATACACTATGGAGTATTATGCCTCCATCAGAAAGGATGAATACCCAACTTTTGTAGCAACATGGACGGGACTGGAAGAGATTATGCTGAGTGAAATAAATCAAGCAGAGAGAGTCAATTATCATATGGTTTCACTTATTTGCAGAGCATAACAAATAACATGGAGGACATGGGGAGATGGAGAGGAGAAGGGAGTTGAGGGAAATTGGGGGGAGATGAACCATGAGAGACTATGGACTCTGAAAAACAACCTGAGGGTTTTGAAGGGGTGAGGGGTAGGAGCTTGGGGGAGCAAGGTGGTGGGTATTATGGAGGGCACGCATTACATGGAGCACTGGGTGTGTTGTAAAACTATGACTTCTGTTATGCTGAAAGACATGAAATAAAAAAAAATTAGAAAAGCCAAAAAAAAAAAAGAGTAAATAATACAATTATCAAGTATTTAATGTTAAGTGGTTAACATATGTTAACCACTTAATGAATGAATAACATTCACATTAGAAATGATACCATCTACTCAACATTTTCAGAATCAGCATTATTTCTAGTGTAAAATATGTTTTATAAATATGTCTTCTCATCTTAGCATCAGCAATCAGATAACAAAAAGAAATAAAAGGCATCCAAATCAGCAAAGAACGGGGGGTGGGAGGTTGGGGGAGCCTGGTGGTGGGTATTGTGGAGGGCACGCATTGCATGGAGCACTGGGTGTGGTGTAAAACTATGAACTCTGTTACGCTGAAAAGAAATAAAAAAATAAAATATTAAAAAAAAATCAGCAAAGAAGTCCAAGTTTCACTATTTTCAAACAACATGATACTCTATGTAGGAAACCCAAAAGACTCCACCAAAAAATTCCTAAAAGTAATAATACATGAATTCAGTAAAATTATAGGATATAGAACAAATGTACAGAAATATGTTGCATTTCTATAAACAAATAATGAAACAGCAGAAAGTCAAGAATCAATCCTATTTACAATGGCACTAAAAAACAGAAGATACCTAGGAAGAAAATTTAACCAAATAGGTATAAGATCTGCACTCTGAAAACTGTAGAATGCTTATTAAAGAAACTGAAGAGGACACTAAGAAATGGAAAAACATCCCATGCTGATGGGTTAGAAGAACAAATATGGTTAAAATGTCTATACTGCCAAAAGCAATCTACATATTCAGTGTAATCCCTATCAAAATAACACAAGCATTTTTCAGAGCTAAAGGAAATAATCCTAAATTGTGTATAGAACCACAAAAACCCGAAATAGCCAAAGTGATTTTGAAAAAGAAAAGTGAAGCTGGAGGCATCACAATTTTGAACTTTAAGCTGAATTACAAAGCTGTAGTCATCAAGACAGTATAGTTCTAGCACAAAAACAGACACATCAATTATGGAACCAAATAGAATACCCAGAAATGGACCCACATTTATATAATCAACTAATCTCTGACAAATCAGGAATATCCAATAGGAAAAAGACAGTCTCGTCAACAAATGGTGTTAAGAAATTGAACAGCCACATGCAGAAGAATGAAGCTGGACCACTTTCTTATGCCATACACAAAAATAAATTCAAAATGGGTTAAAGACCTAAATGTGAGACAGGAATTCATCAAAATCCTAGAGGAGAAAACATGCAGCAACCTCTTTGACATCCACTGGAGCAGCTTCTTTTTGGATACATCTCCTACGGCAAGGGAAACAAAAGCAAAAATGAACTATTGGGTCTTCATCAAGACAAAAGGCTTCTGCGCAGCGAAGAAAACAATCAATAAACCTAAAAGGCGACCTTGGGAATGAGTGAAGATTTTTGCAAATGACATATCTGATAAAGGGTTAGTATCCAAAATATATAAAGAACTTACCAAACTCAACACCCAAAACACAAGTAATCCAGTTAAGAAATGGGGAGAAGACATGAATAGATATTTTTATAAAGATATACAGATGGCCAACAGACACATGAAAAGATACTCCATATTACTTATCATCAGGGAAATACAAATCAAAACCCCAGTGAGATACCACCTCACACCAGTCAGAATCACCAAAATTAACAACACAGGAAACAACAGATGTTAGTAAGGATACAGAGAAAGGGGAACCTCTTACACTGTGGTGGGAATGCAAGTTGGAGCAGCCACTCTGGAGAACAGTATGAAGGGTCCTCAAAGAGTTAAAAATAGAACCACCCTAGTGATCCAGCAATTGTGGTACTAGGTATTTACCCAGAGAATACAAAAATACTGATTCGAAGGGGCGCATGAGCCCTGATGTTGATGGCAGCATTATCAACGATAGCCACACTATAGAAAGAGTCCAAATGTCCACTGACTGATGAACAGATAAAGAAGTGGTATAAACACACAGAATATTACTCAGCCACCACAGTGAAATCTGGCCATTTACAAATTTGAATTTGATTAGAGAAAAACTTGAGATACATACAAACAAAATATCTTAGTTAAAAGAAAAATCCATGTATAAAATATTTCCAAAGCAGATAAAATATCATATAGATTAATGAACATAAGTTCTTAGTGACTTATGTAAACTCCTTCGTAAATAGACATTATTTTTTTAATGTCAAAGAAAAATAAAAAGAAGTGTATTACCGGTGGAACTTAGGCAGGAAGGTGTAGAGTGACAAAACGCAAATGGAGAAGACATGTAGAGGTTCATATTGCTTTTCCTCATACTGTTGCTTGCTAATTCATTCATTCAATAGCTATCTTTGACTTACAGCCATAAGCAAACTATCTAAAAATTTTGGACGGATGTAGTTTTGGGGTTTATACAGCTTATAAATGATTATACCTTAAATAAACAATAACAGAAGTAGTCAGTTTTAAATCAATTATAGATATGCACTCACTCTGCCTGAAAGAAATATTTCACTGTAGGTATGTTAACTGGAATTTATATTAAAGCTTGGAAAAGAAAAATGAATAAATAAATAAGTGCTCTGGAGGAGAATACCCATTTTTAAATAATGTTGGTAAGTAGTCACAATGCAGCAACATCATACATAGAGCTAATGTGTGATGATGATGTGTCTTCGTGACTATACTGGCACATAAGACTTTGTAGATAGCATATAAAGAATTTAGAGGGATGCCTCGGTGGCTCAGTTGGTTAAGCGGCTGCCTTCGGCTCAGATCATGATCCCAGCATCCTGGGATCGAGTCCCACATCAGGCTCCTTGCTCGGAGGGGAGCCTGCTTCTCCCTCTGCCTCTGCCTGCCACTCTGTCTGCCTGTGCTTGCTCTCTCTCTCTCTCTCTCCCTCTCTCTCTGACAAATAAATAAATTTTAAAAAAATTAAAAAAAAAAAGAATTTAGAAAGCTCTGGGGTGCCTGGGTGGCTCAGATCATTAAGCATCTGACTTTGGCTCAGGTTGTATCTCCAGGTCCTGGGATCATAGCCCCGCATCAGGCTCCCAGCTCACTAGGGAGTCTCTTTCCCTCTGCCTCTGCCCCTGCTTGTGCTCTCTGTCTCTGTCTCTCTTAAATGAATTAATAAAATCTAAAAAAAAAAAAAAGGGAATTTAGAAATCTGAATTCTTGTTCCATCTTTCTCACAGTATGTCCTTCTGTATTTATGGATTATTTTATTTCTTTGTGATTCACTCCCATTGTTTCTAAAATGAAGTTCTTGATGATATCATGTTTAGATATTTAAACAAATATTTTTTCACACAAAGTAAAACTTTGCTATTATTTTGATTATCTAACAAGTCAGATTAGTGCTATATAGTAGTATATTTTAAAAATTTGAATATAGACTGAATTTACTTATGATTGAATATAAGTAAATGAAAGGCAGTAATGTTACTACAAAATACAGTTCAGTAAACCCAAAAACAAATGCATTACGACCATATGATTATCATTTCAACAAGAAAAGTTATGTCAGAAATATTGAACTCTGAGAAAAAAAACTCACCGATGATTACTTACATGAAATTATAAAAGTATGAAAATTAGTCATCATTTTATTATTAACTATCTATTTGACTATATGTGAATCATACCATTAATTGCCATTTTAAAATATAGGTTTGATAAAGTTAAATTCACTTATGAAAAGTATAACAAGACTATTAATATACCTTTATATGTCTGTAGACATGGATATTTAATTCTCCCAACTATGCTAACTATAAGACCAAATAGAAACTAAGTTTTGATTCCTAGATACTAATTTTGATCCTCTTTATCATTTGCCCACTCTGTCATTTCCAGTGTTATTTAATGCATTAATGGTAATATCACGGATAGGCGGGGGCCACTTCCTTTTATCCACCTCTTTCTTGGAGGGCTCTAAAATTGATTTCAGCTCAAAAACATTTTTGGAGATAATTTGCTTGAATTAATTCTTATGATACCCAGGAACCTGGGACTACTGTAGTTTAGAAGATAAATCCATAGATGACTTCAGAGTGAGAAAATTTCCAGATCAGAGGCATGTCCCCAGCCCTGAAAATCCAATATGGGTTTTTAAGCATCCACGTGAATATAAAAGCACAGTCCATGATTCTTACTTTCATTCATATATAAAGAAAGTTATTAGTTTAATCCATTAATGAAATTCAGGTGATCAGTTTTTCATTAGTGGTATGTGTATTATATTTACTTTGAAAATAAAGCTTGTCTGTTTATTGGATATGCAGTGTCCTTACACATTTAAATCCAATGTGAAAGTAGCAGGAATTTATTTCAGTTACAAATTTAAGTATACAAGAAGTATATCATTATTTACTTCTCTATGACTAAACATATCTACTTTTTATCCTGATTCCAACAGGAAAAAAATATAATTTGTTCCGAGGTTTGCATTTGTTTCATAATCACATATAGCAATACATGTTTCAAATCATGAACATGGGGTAGAAATAAACGTTCCTCAATCGTCAGTTATCTTTTATGCAGTTTTATCCAGCTTCTTATCCTAAACATGTTCATTTAAACTTTATTTTTTAAATGTAAAATTAGAGAATTACATGATAACCAAAAAGATTTGGTTCCATCAAATTGTATATCTATTAAGGAAGCCAAAACCTATAGAAGACCTCTTACTTCCCTGGGATAATTTATTATTCTAATGCTCTATAGATTTTCAGTGACTATTGGAAAAACTTGTAGGTTGCTTTCAATGTAAGATATTTCCATGTTTTGGTTATTTGTTACATGTAGAGAAATTTATAATGCTCGATTTATGCTGATAAACTCATATATAGCTTGTATATAGAGTCCTTAAGAGTAATAGAGCATGGTATCACAGGGGTATGCATATGTCTCAACTCATCAAGTTGTATACATTAAATATATGTGGTCTTTCATCACACCTTATAATTATTCCTTAATAAATCTGTTTAAAAAAAGAGTAATTGAGCATAAATGATTCATTACTCTTCTCACTGAATTAAGAAAAATATTAATGGTGGTGTGACATTTATATTTATAGTTAGTAGTCATTAATTATAATGTATTAATGCCATTAATAACAATAAACATTAAATGTGTGTAATTTTAAAATAGACACAATGGAGTTACTTCATTTTATTTCCTGTGCTATCATTTCATTTTGAGCAATCGACACTTGATTTTAGCTTATTTGCTCAAAAATGATGCTTCTGTGTTAGACATACTATAAAGTTTTTTTAATTTTATAAGTTAAAGAATATTAAAATTGAATTAATGTGTTCATCCTGCTTTATTTTATATGAAAATAAAAGCATGCTATTATTTTTAAAAATCACCTTTAAAATAATTGGCTTTTCTATTGCCACCATCTGCTCTTCAATTTTAGTCTGAATCTAGTACTTTTATAAATCATGCTTGGGAACTCTTAGTTGAACTGAACTGATTCTAAGTAGTCTTTTATGCATTCCTCAGGTGAGTTTGAAACCACTAAGTGGAAACTGTTTTTCTAGTAAAGAAAGATTGAAAGTGAAAGCTGTTGTATTCTTTTTATTTTAATCAAGGTGAGTATTCATATCCAGACACTCAGATTTATTTTTTCTAATTTCAGAAAATTTTTTTCATGACAAATTCAGTCCCTGAGGCACTAATGTCAGCTTTCTAATGAAAAAAGAATAAAATTAGTTTCACGTACCTTCTCAAACTGTAAGGTATGCCATGCCAGTGAAAGTGTCTAGCATATTTAAAAGATATATTTAATATACAGGACATTCATTCATTCAATAGAAGCACATGTCCTTTTTTATATACTTCTTTTGAAAAGCAAAAAAATAAAGGTGACCTAAGAATTCTCTTGTAGTTTGCTTTAAAAGGCTTAACTGATTGATGGTAACTGACAGCAAAAAGACAAAAAGAGGTTAGAAGAGATTTCTCTATAACGGTACGTATGCACCGAAATCAATGTCTGTTGTGAATTAGCCCTATTGGATTTTATGACATTGTTCTCATATAATAAATATATATATATTAACCTTCCAAATTAATTTAAACAAATTTTAACTCTATTGTACTACTTTTCTCCCTGATACTTAAAAAAAGTTCATAAATATTCCAACAATGATATACATGGACGTTTTGGATGATGTGTTTTTCCACGTAAATATATATTTTTTTCGTTTTTATAAAAACTGGGTTTTTATATATGACTGCCATTTCATTACAATCTTTAATTTAGTAGAAGAACCACAGAAGCCTTTACCCTTAAAATAATTTTGTATATTAGAGGATGAAAATTGCTTTCAATATATATTAAAAACACCACTGTTCGTACAGATAGTTTTTACCATGTTCTTCCTTACAGGTTGGCTGATAAAATCCTCCATTTTAACAAGAGTATTTTATGTAAGAAGACTCTCTTTAACAATAGAATATAATATTTCTTCCTGGTTATTTTCCTAATACAGAGACAACCTTTGGAATATTTTTTTTTACTCTTTTTAAGGGAGGATCTGTTGCATTTTCAGTAAAAGAATCTTAGTTCTTTATTTAACTTACACCTGATTTGCTCAATGTTTATGTCTATCTGTGCTAGTTTGTAGCCATCTTTGCTACAACCTTGCTGGATTAATTGCTTTTCAGATTGTAGATTAATTGCACACATTAGGTTTCCAAAGTTTATTCCCCTTCTGCAGTTGAGCAGGAATTTTTCCTGTGATACACAGTGTTTGATAATCTGGCATCATTACACCTTTTGTCTTTCTTGCTGTAAATAGCAAATATATAGTCTCTGTTTTGAAAATGTCATGTGCACTGTATGAAGGCAAGACACTGTAGAGAAAGTCCTGGACAAAGAGATTGTAGAGGAGCAATTAAGGAGAATGTTTCTGAGCACAAACATCATTGATACCTTTTTAGATCTGGAGAAGTTTTCACTCCAACATAAATTCCTTACTCCAAATAATGTTGAGTTATTTAACAAAGATGGGACGTGGAGTCTTGGATCTTTTATTTTTCAACATAAATTTCATTATTCTTCAAATTGGGTAAATAAATAATGCTAAAATTTATACCACTGACATTTTGAGAATAAATCAATCATTATCTTATTATAAAAACAAGGTGAACACAGGGTGCATCAATTTGGGGATAAAAATACTTCCTGGAAAGGGGAATAAACATAATTTAAGGAATAAGCGGTGGAACCATGTGAGATTTTAAAGAAACTGCAGGTCATTCTCTGTGTATTTTTTATTTCTTTGTTTCCTTTTTGTTGTTTTGTTTTTGTTTCTCTGCTGTACATTTACCAATATACTAAAGAATATAATAAAGGATGCAAATCAGCCAGATGAAGAGCTATAGAGGGCAAGGGCTTCCATGACTTACCTGACACCCCACTGTCCCCCAGATCTCCATGTGTTTACTAACCTAGAAGCTCTCTAAACAATGTCCATTCTCTATATTTTGACATAGTATGATAAGTAGGGAAGAAGAAGAGAGAAAAGAGGGCAGACATGACATAAAAATAAATAGGACTGGAGAGATAAGACCCTACCATATTTACATTTTAATGTAAATCTCCTAGCCAGGCATCCCTACTATCCTGATCTTCAAAGACAGAATTGGTTCCTCAAGAAGTTAGAAAAGGAATACGGGAGATACTAATCTTCTTGATGTAGCTGTCAAGAAAACAATTCCAAAAGATTCATCACAGCTGAGTCCATTTCTGGTAGAGTTATTTGTTGTACACAAATTGGAGAGAACCATTTTTTCCAGTTTTCTTTTACATTCACTCTCGGAACTCTTCTTTAGAAATAAACCCATATTTAAATAAAAATTTGCTAGATATAATCTTCTTTAGTGTGTCATCAGAAAGGAAGTAGGTGCCAAATAAAAACATCTAAGAGGTGGGATAACAGCAGACACAATTCCCATGTTGCAATGACAATCAGTTTTCCTGGAACAAAAAGACTTTATTAAAAAATCTCTCTCTTACAGAGTTGCAGTAAGCTTTAGATTTTTATTAAAGTAAAATTTTCAAAAGCAAACACAGAAGGTGCCTTGGTGGCTCAGTCATTTAAGCGTCTGCCTTCTGTTTAGGTCATAATCCCAGGGTTTTGGGATCAAGTCTGCATTGGCCTCCCGGTGGAGCTCCCTGTGCCTCTCTCTCTCTCTATCTCTCATGAATAAATAAATAATTAAAAAAATAAATTAAATAGAAATTAAAAAACAAAAAAAGATAATCATGATTTTTAGAAAAGGGATAGAATAACTGATTAAAATCCACACACACACCAAATCATTTTTGGCTTCTATGTTCCTCTGCATTTTTCCAAGTAATACAAATATGTTGACTTATTTAAACTTTCACTTCTTTTTGCCAGGCACAAAATGTTATTTAAGTGATGGAGCTAACCAAGATTTAAGAGTACATTTCACAAAAAGCATCTGATCAAATGAAGGTTGTCAGCAAGAAATTTCATGGATGTGTATGAATCAAGTGGTCTTTAGACTTAGGTTTTCTTCTCATTCTCATCAAATTTCTTTAACATTATAAAATTTCTTCAGTCTATATCTCTTTCTTTTTATATCACAATTATTTATAAACAAAAAATCCAATGTATTTTTCTTTCTTTTAATTTTATTTTGTTCAAGTTTTTACTTAATTTCTAGTTAGTTAACATCTCTCTTTTTTAAATTACTTGTTTTAACATATATTGGACGATAGTTCTAAGCCTGTAGCTTCCAAAGAAGCCTATGTGTAAAGAGAAGGTAATAATTCAGCTGGAAAAGTGAGAAAAGAAGGAGGAGCCTATGAAACACCAACTTTTTCAAGAGATCTAACAATGGTGCCCATCACAAATGTGTTAGGTGGCTGAAACATACTAGGGTAAGACAAGATGGTAACAGCATATAAAAATACCAAGGGAGATCTGGGGAAGCATTGGATACCTTGGTAATTGGCAAGACTTTATCCAGTAGGCTAGATTTCTGTTGATTTTTAATGTTGTTTGGTTTAGAAAACAAATTTTGTGATTAAATAAATTTAGATAATACATCTCAAAATATTCAAGAGGGTTAAATTTATGAAGTTTGATTAGAGAATACTTAAATGGCATCAGTTCAAACAACTTAGTTTCATTGAATCTGTTTCTGTGAGAAAACAATCAAAACATGATTATTAAATATAGACCTTGGGGCACTGGGTGGCTCATTCATTTGAGTGTCTGACTCTTGGTTTCGGCTAAGGTCATGATGTCATAGGCTTTGGCATCCAGCTTGGTGCTCAGCAGGGAGTCTGCTTGAATATTCTCTCCCTCTGCCTCTACCCCAACTCACACGCACGTGTGCATTCTTTGTCTCTTTCAAATAAATAAACTAATCTTTAAAAAATATATAAACATTGATTGAAAGGTTCAAAAACATAAAATTTCAAAATGAGAAAATAAGGGCACCTGGGTAGATCAGTCACTTAAGCCTCTGACTCTTAATTTCGGCTCAGGTCTTGATCTCAGGGTTGTGAGATGGAGCCCCATCTCAGGCTCTACACTCAGCACAGGGTCTGCTTGAGATTCTCTCTCTCTCTCAAAATAAATAAATATATCTTCTTTAAAAATGAGCAAGTAAATTAATTAAATAAAACATAGACAACAAAGAGAAATAAAAGGTATCCAAATTGGCAAGGAAGAAGTCAAACTCTCTCTCTTCGCAGATGACATGATACTCTATATGGAAAACCCAAAAGACTCCACCCCCAAACTACTAGAATTCATACAGCAATTCAGTAACATGGCAGGATATAAAGTCAATGTACAGAAATCAGTGGCTTTCTTATACACTAACAGTGAAAGTACAGAAAGGGAAATTAGAGAATCGATTCCAATTACTATAGCACCAAGAACCATAAGATACCTGGGAATAAACCTAACCAAAGAGGAAAAGGATCTGTACTCGAGGAACTACAGAACACTCATGAAAGAAATCAAAGAAGACGTAAAAAAGATGGAAGACCATTCCATGTTCTTGGATCGGAAGAATAAACATTGTTAAAATGTCTATACTACCTAGAGCAATCTATACTTTTAATGCCATTCCCATCAAAATTCCACTGGTATTTTTCAAGAGCTGGAGCAAATAAACCTAAAATATGTATGGAATCAGAAGAGACCCCGAATCGCTAAGGAAATGTTGAAAAACAAAAATAAAACTGGTGGTATCTCATTACCTGATTTCAAGCTTTACTACAAAGCTGTGATCACCAAGACAGCATGGTACTGGCATCAAAACAGACACATAGACCAATGGAACAGAGTAGAGAGCCCAGATATGGACCCTCAACTCTATGGT
>PISX010025363.1:0-26269 GCA_004024625.1 Mellivora capensis | reverse complement strand
ATTCCACTGGTATTTTTCAAAGAGCTGGAGCAAATAATCCTAAAATTTGTATGGAATCAGAAGAGACCCCAAATCGCTAAGGAAATGTTGAAAAACAAAAATAAAACTGGTGGCATCTCATTACCCGATTTCAAGCTTTACTACAAAGCTGTGATCACCAAGACAGCATGGTACTGGCATCAAAACAGACACATAGACCTATGGAACAGAGTAGAGAGCCCAGATATGGACCCTCAACTCTATGGTCAAATAATCTTCGACAAAGCAGGAAAAAATATACAGTGGAAAAAAGACAGTCTCTTCAATAAATGGTGCTGGGAAAATTGGACAGCTATATGTAGAAGAATGAAACTCGACCATTCTCTTACACCGTACACAAAGATAAACTTTTTTTTTTTAAAGTTTTTATTCATTTATTTGACAGACAGAGATCACAAGTAGGCAGAAAGGTAGGCAGAGTGGGAAAGGGGAAAGCAGGCTCCCCGTCTAGCAGAGAGCCTGATGCAGGCTCGATCCCAGGACCTTGGGATCATGACCTGAGCTGAAGGCAGAGGCTTAACCCACTGAGCCACCCAGGCGCCCCAATAAAAAGAAATCCATTGGGGGATTTTGGATTTCATTTAAAATACAACTATTTCCTTGTCTTAAAATTGATAAATCCTGCTAACTACCAAATGTGTGCAATTTTATTTAGAATTTAGTATATTCAGTCATGTTTTTCAGGCTGTAATCTTGGGTAATGATTAGGTGGTTTTATATTATGGATATCTAGAGGAGGCCAAGTTACTAGTATTTTAATCCATGTTTCAATATTTAAAATGGGTGAGTCACCTCTATTGGTTTATCAATAGAAGAGAAGGACATATAAAATTTAGAAGACCCCTGACCATTGAACTAACATTGCTGGTTGGGTGCATGTAAAATTATTAGCCTACTTTTGTAAAAAGAAACACAAGGTTGCTTTTTTTTAATAATTATAGTGCCAGGTGAATTATTTTTTATTAATATAAAACAATATTCAAAAAGGACCACCACATTATATTTGAGAAGAACAACAATCAAAGATATGTCAGTTTCAGCAAATTCATTTGTAAGCAGTTTGGTGAACTCTTGTTGATTTGTCCTATTAGTTATTGTCCTTATTTGTAGGATAAGAACAGTAAAGTTATTTTTAATTTGTTAAATGGAAATATAAAAAAGTATGATTCCCCAATTATTTTCTGGTATATTATCCACATTTGTTGCCTTCATATATTTTTCATGATATGAGATTGTCTCATTTATTAATTTTGTATTTGTTTATATTCTGATTTTTAAAAATTTAATTTGATTTTTTTTTCAGTGTTCTAAAGTTCATTGTGTAGCACCACACCCAGTGCTCCATGCAATATGTGCCCTCCATAATACCCACCACCAGGCTCACCCAACCTCCCACCCACCCTCCCCTCCAAAACCCTCAGATTGTTTCTCAGAGTCCACAGTCTCTCATGGTTTCTCTCTCCCCCAATTTCCCCCAACTCACTTCTCTCCATCTCCCAAGGTCCTCTATGTTATTCCTTATGCTCCACAAGTGAAACCATATGATACATGATTCTCTCTGCTTGACTTATTTCATGCAGCATAATCTCTTCCAGTCCCGTCCATGTTGATACAAAAGTTGGGTTTTTATCCTTTCTGATGGAGGCATAATACTCCATTGTATATATGGACCATATCTTCTTTATCCATTTGTCTGTTGAAGGGCATCTTGGTTCTTTCCACAGTTTGGCAACTGTAGCCATTGTTTCTATGAACACTGGGGTACAGATGGCCCTTCTTTTCACTACATCTGTATCTTTGAGGTAAATACCCAGTAGTGCAATTGCAGGGTCATAGGATAGCTCTATTTTTAATTTCTTAAGGAATCTCCACACTGTTTGCCAAAGGGGCTGCACCAACTTGCATTCCCACCAACAGTGTAACAGGGTTCCCCTTTCTCCATATCCTCTCCAACACTTATTGTTTACTGTCTTGTTAATTTTAGCCATTCTAACTGGTGTAAGATGGTATCTCAATGTGGTTTTGATTTGAATCTCCCTGATGGCTAGTGATGATGAACATTTTTTCAAGTGTCTGCTAGCCATTTGTATGTTTTCTTTGGAAAAGTGTCTGTTCATGTCTTCTGCCCATTTTTTTAAAGATTTTATTTATTTATTTAACAGAGATCACAAGCAGGCAGAGAGGGAGAGAGAGAGAGAGGAGGA
Organism: Mellivora capensis; assembly: GCA_004024625.1. Lineage (NCBI taxonomy): Eukaryota > Metazoa > Chordata > Mammalia > Carnivora > Mustelidae > Mellivora > Mellivora capensis. The sequence goes on along the minus strand of PISX010025363.1, from coordinate 24,026 downwards.
AGTAGGCTCCCTGCTGAGCAGAGAGCCCGATGCGGGGCTTGATCCCAGGACCCTGAGATCATGACCTGAGCCGAAGGCAGATGCCCCAAGCCACTGAGCCACCAGGCTCCCCTCTTCTGCCCATTTTTTGACATGATTATCTGTTTTGTGTGTGTTGAGTTTGAGGAATTCTTTATAGATCTTGGATATCAGTCCTTTGTCTGTAGTGTCATTTGTGAATATCTTCTCCCATTCTGTGGGTTTTCTCTCTGTTTTGTTGACAGTTTCCTTTGCTGTGCAGAAGCCTTTGATCTTGATGCAGTCCCAAAAGTTCATTTTTTATTTTGTGTCCTTTGCCTTTGGGAACATATCTTCAAAGAAGTTGCTGTGGACAATGTTGAAGAGGTTACTGCCTATGTTCTCCTCCAAGATTTTGATAGATTCCTGGTTCATGTTGAGGTTTTTCATCCATTTCAAGTTTATCTTTGCATATGGTGTAAGAGAATAATTGAGTTTCATTTCTATACATAGCTATCCAATTTTCCCAGAACCATTTATTGAAGAGACTGTCTTTTTTCCACTGTATATTTTTTCCTGCTTTGTTGAAGATTAGTTGACCATAGTGTTGAGGGTCCATATCTGGGCTCTATACTCTGTTCCACTCATCTATGTGTCTATTTTTGTGCCATACCATGCTGTCTTGGTGATCACAGCATTGTAGTAAAGCTTGAAATCAGGCAACATGATGTTCCCAGTTTTGTTTTTCTTTTTCAACATTTCCTTAGCAATTTGGGGTCACTTATGGTTCCATATAAATGTTAGGATTGTTTGTTCCAGCTCTTTGAAAAAGACCTGTGGAATTTTGATCAGGATGTCATCGAAAGTATAGATCGCTTTAGGCAGTATAGACATTTTAACAATGTTTATTCTTCCTATTCATGAGTATGGAATGGTCTTCCATCTTTTTATGTCTTCTTCAATTTCTTTCATGAGTGTTCTGTAGTTCCTTGAGCACAGATCCTTTACCTCTTTGGTTAAGTTTGTTCCCAGGTATCTTATGGTTCTTGGTGCTATAGTAAATGGAATCAATTCTCTAATTTCCCTTTCTATATTTTCATTGTTAGTGTCTTAGAAGCAACAGATTTCTGTACATTGATTTTGTATCCTGCCACATTACAGAATTGCTGTATGTGTTCTAGTAGTTTGGGGGTGGAGTCTTTTAGGTTTTCCATATAGAGTATCATGTCATCTGTGAAGAGAGAGAGTTTGACTTCTTCTTTGCAAATTCGAATACCTATTATTTCTTTTTGTTGTCTGATTGCTGTTGCTAGGTCTTCTGGTACTATATTGAACAACAGTGATGAGAGTGGGCATCCTTGTCATGTTCCTGATCCCAAGGGAAAGGCTGTCAACTTTTCCCCAATGAGGATGATATTGGCTGTGGGTTTTTCATAGATAGATTTTATGAAGTTGAGGAATGTTCCCTCTATCCCTATACTTTGAAGGGTTTTAATCAGGAATAGATGCTGTATCTTGTCAAAAGCTTTTTCTACATCAGTTGAGAGGACCATGTGTCTCTTCTCTCTTCTCTTGTTGATTTGTTCTATCACATTTCTTTGCAAATATTTAACCACCCTCACATCCCTTAGATAAATCCCACCTGGTCATGGTGCATACTATTTTTAATGTACTTTTGGGTCCTATTAGCTAGGATCTTGTTGAAAATCTTGGCATCCATATTCATCAGGGATATTGGTCTGATATTCTCCTTTCTGGTGGGGTCTTTTCCTGATCTGGGGATCAGGGTAATGCTGTCTTCATAAAAAGGATCTGGAAGTTTTCCTTCTGTTTCTATTTTTGGAAACAGCTTCAGGCTTCAGGAGAATAGGTATGATTTCTTCGTTGAATGTTTGGTAGAATTCTCCAGGGAATCTATCAGATCCTGGGCTCTGTTTTTTGGAGGTTTTTGATCACTGCTTCAATCTCTTTAGTAGATATTGGTCTATTAGGTTCATCAATTTCTTCCTGATTCAGTTTTGGAAATTTATAGATTACCACCAATGCATCCATTTCATCTAGGTTGCTTAACTTATTGGCATATAACTGTTGGTAATAATTTCTGATGATTAGGATGTTAGTTGTGATCTCTCCCTTTTTATTCATAATTTTATTAATTTGGGTCCTCTCTCTCTTCTTTTGGATTAGTTTGGTCAATGGTTTATTTATCTTATTGATTCTTTCCAAAAACCAGCTTCTAGTTTCATTGATGTGTTCTACTATATCTCTACTTTCTATCTTGTTGATCTCTGCTCTAATCTTGATTATTCCCTTCTTGTGTGTGGGGTTGTCTTAACCTGTTGTTGATTCTCCAGTTCTTTAAGGTGTAAAGAGAGCTGGTGTATTCTGGATTTTTTAATTTTTTTTGAGCGAGGCTTAGATGGCTATGAATTTTCCCCTTATTACTGCCTTTGCCCTATCCCATAGGTTTTGTACCAATGTGTCTTCGTTCTCATTGGTTTCCATGAATTGTTATGTTCTTCTTTGATTTCCTGGTTGATCCAAACATTCTTAAGCAAGGTGGTCTTTAGTTTCCAAGTGTTTGAATTTCTTCCAAACTTTTTCTTCTGGTTGAGTTCCAGTTTCAAAACACTGTGGTCTGAGAATATGTAGGGAATAATCTCAATCTTTTGTATCAGTTGAACCCTGATTTGTGACCCAGTATGTGGTTTATTATGGAGAAAGTTCCATGTGTACTTGAGAAGAATGAGTATTCTGTTGTTTAGGGTGAAATGTTCTGTATATATCTATGAGGTCCAACTGGTCCAATGTGTCATTCAGTGTTCTTGTTTATTGATTTTCTCCTTGGATGATCTGTCTATTACTGAGAGTGGCATGTTAAGATCCCCTACTATTTATGTATTCATATCAATATAACTTTTTATCTTAATTAACAGTTGTCTTATGTAGTTGGCTGCTCCCATATTGGGGGCATAAATATTTACGATTGTTAGATCTTCTTGGTGGATAGGCCCTTTAAGAATGTTGTGGTCCTTCTTTATCTCTGACTACAGTCTTCAGTTTAAAATCTTATTTATCTGATATGAGAATCGCTACCCCAGCCTTCTTTTGAGGCCCATTGGCATGAAAGATTCTTCTCCATTCCTTCACTTTCAGGTTGGATGTGTCCTTAGGTTCCAAATGGATTCTCTTGTAGACAACATATGAATGGGTCCTGTCATTTTATCCAATCTGCAATGACTTGTTGTTATATGGGAGCATTTAGGCCATTCATGTTGAGAGTGATTATTGAAAGATACCTTTTTATTGATATATTGTTGCCTGTGAAGTCCTTGTTTCTATAGATTGTCTCTGTAAATTTCTGTTCCACAACACTCTTGGGTTCTTTCTTCTTTTATTAGGTTCCAAATGGATTCTCTTGTAGACAACATATGAATGGGTCCTGTCATTTTATCCAATCTGCAATGACTTGTTGTTATATGGGAGCATTTAGGCCATTCATGTTGAGAGTGATTATTGAAAGATACCTTTTTATTGATATATTGTTGCCTGTGAAGTCCTTGTTTCTATAGATTGTCTCTGTAAATTTCTGTTCCACAACACTCTTGGGTTCTTTCTTCTTTTATAGAAGCCCCCCTCAATATTTCTTATAGTGCTGGCTTGGTGGTCATATTTGACCCTTTTAAACCTTCCTGGTCTTGGAAGATCTTTATCTCTCTATCCATTTGGAATGTCAACCTTGCTGGATAAAGTATTTTTGGCTGCATGTTCTTCTCATTTAGTGTCCTGAATATGTCTTGCCAGCCCTTTCTGGCGTGCTACGTTTCTGTGGACAGGTCTGCTGTTATTCTGATGGACCTTCCTCTGTATCTAAGGAGTCTCTTCCCCCGCTGCCCTCAGGAGCTCTTGTCTAAAATTATGATTCATCAGTCTCACAATCAAGTGTTTCGAGGTCTTTCTAGATTTGTTGATCTTGGGGAGGTGATCTTTCTGCCTCTAGGACAGGGATGCTTGTTCCATTCCCCATATGGGAAAATTTTCATCAAGAATTTGTTCAACTATATCTTCTAGTCTTCTTTCTTTCTCCTCCCCCTCAGGGATCCCAATAATTCTGACATTGGAACGTTTCATGGCATCATTTATTTCTCTAATTCTGTTTTCATGGCTTCTAAGCTGTTTGTTCCAGGCATCCTCCTGATCCTTTTTTTCTATCAGTTTGTCCTCTAGATCACTAATTCTATCTTCTGCCTCAGTTACCCTAGCTGTTAGTGTATTTAGATTAGATTGGATCTCATTGATAACATTTTTAACTTCTTCCCCATGTGGCTTTCACTTCTGCCCTTAGAGATTCCATGTTGTCACTAATGGTTTTCTACAATCTAGCCATTGCCTGGATAGTTGTTACCCTGAATTCCCTTTTTGACATACTGTTTATGTCCATATCCAATAGTTCTGATGGAGAGGGTACAGTCTCTGAATTTTTCCTCTGTTGGATGTTCCTCCTCCTAGTCATTTTGGTGAGAAGTGGTGGAGGGGATGTGTAGCTGAATATATGAACCATGATTCAGGCAAGGTGCACCCTGGAATGCTTCTGAGCAATAGGAAGTCACCACAAAAAGAAAGAAAAAAGAAAAAGAGACAGAGAGAAAGAGAGAGAAAAGAAAACAAAATTAGAGAGAGAGAGAGAGAGAGGATCCAGCCAGATTGCCCCCAAAGGTAAGTTTTATAAGGTATACAAACAAAAAGTCCAACCAAAGTAAATGACAAGAAAAAAAAAAAAGAACCCAGCCAAAATGAACCCCAAGGATAAGGTTTGTACAATACCAGAAAAAAAAAAAAAAACAAATACACAGAAACACTGACAGAAGAGAAAGATTGGAGGGTGGTTAGAAATCCTTGATGTCGGTGAGGAATGTTACTTTTTTTCTTGCTGGGTGTATCTTGATATCTTTTTGTAAAGAACTCAACTTTCCAGGGATAAATGGAGATTAAAACTGGTTTATATATAGGGGTAGTATTGATTATGGAAAGAGGATTACCTTGAAGCTTATATCTATATGCATATTAAAAAATAGAAATGAAAAGAAAACCAGGTATACATATGAAAAAAGTTCAAGTTAACAGGTTATTATGGAATATGTTGAATTGAACCTCTAGTTGTAATGGTAAGTAGGTTAAAAAATTAAAAAGAACAGAATAGTGAGATCTAATTAAAAATAGAAGTTGTATCTATGAAATATACAGGTTTTCAGGGAATACTGGCAGCTTAATATATTGTTTTCCCTGATATTGCGGTTTTACAGTTTTATGGGGACCCTGTCATGGTTGTCCTCTCATTATTTTGGCTGGCTTTCTTGGGGAGGGTCCTTCTGCATTGTTTTTCAGGCAGTCTTGGTTGGGTTGAGTCCTCCTGACCCCTATTAAGGGGCTGGACTCTGGAAACCAGTTTTTCAGGCTTTTGTACTCTGTCAGTCAGCCCCCCCACCCTTTGGTGGCTTTTTGTGGCTTTTTGGAGGTTTAGTGGAAAGCAAACTGCACCCAGAACTCTATCTCAGAGAGAAGCCTCAGTCTGCTCCCCTCTGGGTGTCCAGAACAGACCGACTCCCCCTCTGCAAACTCCATTATGCTGTGCAACATCCCATAGGCAGTGTACAACCCCAGCCACTGTCTCAGGGGTCGCCTGAAGCTCCCACTTGTCTCTGTACCCAGGAGCCACTAAAAACATGAGTGATATTGGTCCAGGAACCCTGCTTCTGGTGGCTGTTTTTGCTGGGACTGCTGTCTGGGGTCCAGACCCAGATTGCCACTGGGATTGTGACCAGAGATTATGTTGAATTCCTTCAGACATGTGCTGGGAGAATCCAGACCCTTGGCAGGTTCTAGAGACCATTGGCTAGTGCCAGGAAGAAACTTTCTCAGGTGTGGGCAGGGAGTCGGTCAGACCCTGGTCGTTCAGTGTGCAAAAGTTCTAGGGAGAGCAGGCTGGCGCCATCCACAGACTCCCTCTTGTGGGGTCAGGAGTGTGCCCAGCTGAGTCATAATGCAAGCTGCACAACCCCGGGGGCTCCACAGCACTCTCTCTGGCGTGGGTGGTCACTGGCGGTGGCTGTCCTGGGACAGTGGGCTTAAATCCATGCCAGCGACTGCCTGATTCCACCACTTGCCCATAAGGTCTTTTGCTCTTTTTGAGTGCTTTTAATCAGACTCCAAGTTAATGCTGGTCCCCAATCATAGGGCACTTTTGTATTGGGGTATTACTTTCCAATGGGTCACTTTTGGTGGCTCCCTCCCCTTCTGTTTATCCTCAGATATCAGTGTGACCATTCCCACTCTGCTTTACCTTTCCACTGTGTCTTCTGCCCCCATAGAGACCCAGAAGTGTATAATCCTATATCTCAGGCTGATTTCATAGATGTTCAGAGTGTTCTGGTTGATAATTAGCTCACTTTAGCAGACTGGTTGAAACAGGGTCTCCTACTCCTCTGCCATCTTGCCCCTCCTCCTTATATTCTGATTTTACCAATGGGAATATAAATCGGTCACTCTTCTGCTTTGTTAAACAAAAGGTCTATGGCACCTACTGTTAGACACATAGTAGACACCTTATAAATATTTTTTAATATTTTATTTATTTATTTGAGAGGTAGAGAGAGACAATGAAAGAGAGAGAGCATGAGAGGAGAGAGGTCAGTGGGAGAAGCAGACTTCCTGCTGAGCAGGGAGCCTGATGTGGGACTCGATCCCAGGACTCCAGGATCATGACCTGAGCCGAAGGCAGTCGCCCAACCAACCGAGCCACCCAGGCGCCCCTATAAATATTTTTTTGAATGAAACAATGGATAATGAAATATACTATATTAGATACATAAAACATTCATTCATTAAATAAGAACTTATTTGCTCCTACCAGATGCAAATATTCTTGTATTCAGATAAAAATCATGTTATCTGACAATAGATATGCAGAAAAGTATCATATATACAATAGATGTAGTTTTCAACTTTATGGAGACTTATTTTATGTGGATCAATTTAGGCTTATGATTTAAGAATCAATAAGAGGTCAGGAAAAAACACTGCTAAAAAGCCAGATAATCTAGTATTAACTCCGATTTGAGGAAATGCAAACAGGATGAAAATACTCCTTTTTCAAACTAAGGAATGCTTTAAGAGACAACTACAAAAATATCAGTATTTTGAAGTGGTAAAATCTCATACACACAAAAACCATGTTATGACTACCAACTTTAAGAAAGAATGAAGTTATGTCTGCATTAAATTGAGGAAAAACAAAATTGTTTCAACTGAGATGTCTGGTTGACTTTCAATCCATTTCAAACCCTGGTCATTGAGTGAAGCCACAAGTAATTAACATTCTCCTCATTAACCAACTAATGAACTACTCTCCTGTGAGTAATTGCTTATATATATATGTCCACATAATCTATTATGTCAATAATTACTAGTCCTACTTTCCAAATCTACTAGTCTACTAGTCCTAATTTCCAAATAACACAGCTCAAAACAATTGCATGCTAACTTGGTAGTATCATAGAAAGCATGAAGACAGTTTAACATATTATCCCTGTGTTCTCATTCATCACTTTGTCATGTATTGTCCACACATATATTCAGTACCTGCTTTGTGTTTTCTATGAGCAATAAATATAATAACTCTATCCTGCAGCAAAAACCTGATCTTACATATTAAAATAAAACTTGGTAATTGAAATAAAACTTGATATACTTAGTATACTCTGAAATAAGGAGAGGATATCTATTTACAATTTACTGTGTTCCTCAATGTGTTGAAATATAACTTAACTTACTTTAACTCTGAATATTTTGGGTAAATTGTTTAGTAAAATAATTTCTACAATTCTAAAAAATGGACTATATATAAAAACTTACAATGTTAAATTTTTTTCCTCATTAGCTCCTCCTCAATTAATAAATACCTGTTTAAGAGTCACCAAAAACTATCAGTACAACACAGATTTACATCAGTTGTAAGTTTCTTCACTGAATGTAAATAAGAACTTTCATTGAGGTTTATGATTTGCAGTGGTTACTGAAGGTATAAAATTGATACCATTGGATATTGTTAAAAATAGGATTCTCAGGAGATACATTTTATATGTGATGTTCTGTGGGAAAGGGAGACATCCATGTAATTTTCCAAGGTCATGTCTAATCTCTATGTATGGCAGGCACATCCGTAAAATACCATAACTCTAAAAAGTGCTGGATCAAGGTTTTACCGGGTCACAATTTCATCAGCCAAAGTCAATGGCTGCTGTCTAAAGATTTGCAACTACAGCAGAGACATTGAAATTTGTTACAAATGTCTAACAGTTCTATTCCAACTTCTGCCATATAAAAGGATTAATGCTGTGCCATTTAAAAAAAATGTTTTATCTTGCATTAATTTTCTTGATGATTAGTGAGCTTTAATCAAGTGGGATAGAAAGACCAGCTATTCAAACTACTGAATACTGAAAAGGTCACGGTATTGCAGTACACTCCTATAATTTACTGTCTCCTATTACATACTCTAAAAATGATCATATTCCCTTCTCAAAGGCAAAATACTAACTATCTGACATAAAGTCAACCATATCACTGAATTCAGATCCATTAAGGTCAAAGTTAGTAACACTATGTTACCTGTATAGAAGCATTACTTTGAAGAATACAGCATAATTGAATTATACCAGAGCAAACCAAATTCAATTTAAAATATGAATCATTAGAGATGTAAAACTGAAAGTATCATGTGTTTATAAATAATATAGAAATTATTTTCAAAAATCCCAGATGGCACATAAATACAGACTAGAACCTTTCACTGTCCAATGCAAGCAACAGTCATCCAAGAGATTCCACATATATTTCCATGTTAAAGTTAGTTGTATCTAATCAAGGCACTGGAGGTTTTCTCTGGTTCCCATTCTTGGGATGATGTCCCTTTCTTTTCCTTACCTTAGACTCTTCTTTGTAATGGTGCTTACAGAGTACTTACTCAATAGTAGAATACAACTTGTTTGTGTTGTTAATTGCCATGTTCACACTCATTTCTTAAAGACATATTATCCAAACTTTTAAAATTGTCTTTAAATCTTTACTCCCAGAGTAGCTGATTTTTTTCTTCTTCACTGGAGCATTTAGGATGTTTTACTCTTCTAACCTCCCAATGTACCCTCTGATTGTAGCTATCTTCTCTGTCATTTTATAGACTCAAGAAAGGAAGTTCAGTGCTTCCTCTGATACTTCCCGAAATCTTTCCATTTTATCTCTTTCTGAGAAATGATGATTTTGTAAATTTGTTGAGAAAATTTTTTTTACATCTCAAATACTTCAGTAATATATGTTTCAAGAAGAATCCTAAGTGTCCACCTTACATTGTAAATAGATTTTGGGGTACAGATAGATTTAAAAACATGATTTTGCTTTCAGCTTTACCTGAGGATCATAGAAGTTTTATAATGAAAATTTGTAGTCCTTTCCCTTTATACCATGTCCACTACTCTGAACAAATTCTTTTAATCCTCTTAATCTCCCACCCCCCCACTGGCATATCTCTAAATAATATGCTGATATTAGTCTTTCTTGATTTGGTATTTGAGAGATTATCTACTGATTTTTGCTGTGGTAGATCATGATTAAGCACGCTTCTACACCCTTGCCTTCCCCCTTCTAAGAATTCATTATATCATTATTTTAATTCCTCTGTTGATTACTTCTCTCACACTGAGAAGTACATGTATTTAAAGTGCATTACACCATTACCTCAAAATACCTTTTCTTGACTCCTCATATTTTGAGAATATGTAGTAAGCTCTTGCATCACTCCACTTTTTTTTTCTTCACTGTTCTCAGCTTCTTTGCTTTGTGTATAACTATGTATTTTTAATATCACAGGTAATGTTTTATATGTAAGTATTGGAACTTTTGTTATGGAAAAGTCCTTTCCCAAGACACCTGGATGGCTCAGTTGGTTAAGCAGCTGCCTTTGGCTCAGGTCATGACCCCAGGTTGCTATAACTGAGTCCCACATCAGGCTCCTTGCTCAGCGGGGAGCCCACTTCTCCCTCTGCCTGCCTCTCCCTCAGCTTGTACTCTCGCTCTCTCTGACAAATAAATAAATAAAATCTTTATTAAAAAAGTCCTTTCTTTTTAACTCTATGTTCATCACAGATCTGTCTCCTTCCCCTGCAAAAGTTCTTCTCCTTTTAAGATACTACATGAAATATTTTTGTCCTGTGTGAAGGACAATTCTGAATTAGTTCTTATGCAGAGCTAATGGTCAACACCTGAACACAATGATTATGCACTCTGCATATTTCTTTTGGATTTCCTTTGCGGTTTACCACTTAGGTATTCCCAAGGCAAAGTGGAATATTTCTAACAATCTTTAGTGATTATTTGAATAGATATTTTGCTATGTAAAATAGAAGGAAAAAAATCCACTGCTCTTTATACTGTGTGATGAAATAAAATCTTATACAGATTAGTATAAGCCCTTATTGGACATTTCAATTAGTTATCTGGATGACAAAGCAAATACAATCTCAATAAGATTAGTAAATGAATTAGAGACATTAGAATCCTTAATCAGGACTAGTAGTATCAAGCAGTTATAGAATTTAATAAAGGAACATGTTTGAAATCTCAAATTAGGGCTCTTAATCAAAGGTCTTAAAATAAGAACAGAATATTACAACAAAATGGACTCTTATTAAATGTTCATTTGGAAAGAGAAATGTTAAGAGATCTATTTTAAATATGTATATTGATTCAGTGCAAAAACTAAGATTGCAGCAACAACGAGCACAATTGTTTAGTTCTATGCTAAAACAAAATACTCCTTTGGGACCAACACATGTTAAAAACTTTTGGGTTAAATTATCAGTAAGACTATGGTAAGAATAATTTATTCTATTTTAGGTACCTCATTTAAGAGAAATATTCAAAGGAACTAAGGACACTATGTTATGAGAAGGTAAAAAGTGTCATACATTATTGCATATTCAAATCTACAAATCTGTTTATGGCATAAAAACTATAAGGAATAAGTCACTTCAATATAGTCAATGTAAGATCAGTTTGGATTCAGTCAAGAATGTCAGTTATCAAGATAAAGAAAATTAAAATAAAGGTTTTCCAAAATTGATATCAGAATTGAAAGGAGTTTAGGTTTTTATTACTATTATTTCTCTGAAATACATACTTTTAAAATGTTTATGACCACACATTAAAGAATTCATACAAAGCAATAGAAAGGTGTCCAATGGCCTGACTAAAGACATTCCAAAATTATACTCCAAAGACATTTTCTAAAATCCAAAAATTATTACTGTACAAAACCCTTGGGTATTAACTCTGAGTTCACTTTCCTGCTCCTCTCCCATTATTTACTCCTTTCCAGCCATCCCGTTTACCTGAAACTCAGCTAAGCTGATTTTGGCTCTGCCCTTCATACTTCCTCTTCTCTTTGCCTAGAACCTCTGGATATTAACATAGCTGGCTCCTAAGTTCAAACATCTTCTCTGATGAGTCCATCTAGAATAGCTACTCCCCCTAGTTCCCATCATCATCTGTACTTTGATCCTGCTTTATTCTTCTTCAAAGAATTTACTTGACATTATATATTTGCCTTTTTTTTTTTTTTTTGAGAGAAAGAATCTTAAGCAGGCTCCATGCCTAGGGTGGAGCCCAACATTAGGCCGGATCTCACGACCCTGAAATTATGACCTGAGCCAAAATTAAGAGTCAGACACTTAAACTGCTGAGCCACCCATATGACTAATATTTGGTTCTTATTTACACCATTTTTGTTGTTTTTTTATTAACTTATCTTCCTAAATACTTTATTGAGGTATAATTTGCATACCCATTTATATGAAACTTCAATTGGTTTTTTTAAATTTTCAAAGTTGTGCATGCATCACCACAAGTCAGATTTAGATATATATATTTTTTCCCAAATACAATTCCTTATGTTCTTTGCTGTGAACCCTGGCTTCCACCTCCAGTCCCAGGCAGCCATTAATCTGTTTTCTGTCTCCATAGATTTTTTTTTTCTGGACATTTTATATAAATGGAATCATATAATATGTAATGTTTTGCAATTTTGTCTGTTTTATTTGCTGCTGTGCCCTACTTAAAATAGGGCCTGACACATAAATGGCCCTCAATAAACATTTGTTGTATAAATACAAGAATGAATCAATGCAGATTTGGGGTTAAAATTCATAAAGCTGCAATATTTAGTTCAGATATAAATTATAGGAATTAACAGCTTTAATAGTTTCAATTTAGAATTTTTTAATAAAGGGAAAAAGGTAATGAGAAGGAGAATAAAGGAAACCATAATTTAGAGTAATAAGTACTGTATGGTGGAATAAACTTATGAATCTTGAATATCCATTAAAATATGCAGATTCAAGAAATCTTAAGGTTATCAAAGTGTATAGCAGTTGATCTTTTATTACAATAGGAAATGCTAACAGCTGTAAGTATAAAAAGAAATATTCCCTGGTTTACCTTTACAATACTTAGCAGAGACAAATAATTTTTATGCTTCTACTGATAAATATCTCAAAAAAAATCAGCACATCTTTATAATGAGGCAATTCAAAACCAGTAGTTTATTTTATGTCAATCACCATGGTTATAGACTGTAATTATAAATTATTTTGTGTACAGGGTGGGTAGAACAATCCTTTGAGATTCATTTTAAATCCTTCTTAATTAAATATGGCTCTTAAAAATATCTTTTGTAGGGGAACAAAAGAGAGACAAACCAAGAAACAGCTAACTATAGAGAACAAACTGCTGGTTGCCCGAAGGGAGGTGGGTTGGGGATGGGTGAAATAGGTACTGAGCACTGGGTGATGCATGGAATCCTTGAATCACTATATTGTATACCTGAAACTAATATTACACTGTTAACTAACTAGAACTTAAATAAAAATTTATATATATATATATATATATATATATATATATATATATATATGTATGATTACCTCTGCAGTGTAAAAATTTAGTTTATACACCAGAGAGTTTTGAAAAAATGAAATTACATTCAGAACAAGACCAGGAACTGTGATGTTATTTTTAATACCTTCTAATCAATATTTGAGTTGTAATCAGTTAGGCTGTTTTTCACTTTTAGCTTTTCTCATGAAGCCAATGGGTGACCAATTGGCCCATGGAGATCTGGAGTTTGAATTCAGGTGAGCAATTCACAGTCATTTTCAGTAAATCCTTTGTATCACTTGAGAGAGATTAGCAAACAAAACTTTTTTGTTTTTTAAGATTTTATTTATTTATTTTGACAGGGAGAGAAAGAGATCACAAGTAGGCAGAGAGGCAGGCAGAGAGAGAGGAGGAAGCAGGCTCCCCCCGGAGCAGAGAGCCCAATGTGGGGCTCCATCCCAGGACGCTGGGATCGTGACCTGAGCGGAAAGCAGAGGATTTAACCCACTGAGCCACCTAGGCGCCCCCAAACAAAACTTTTTATTTATTTTATTTTTTTTTTTCCTGGCACATCCTCTTTCCTTTCATGCAGCTTATAAGGAATAACACAAGATTTGGGACGCCTGGGTGGCTCAGTTGGTTAAGCGGCTGCCTTCGGCTCAGGTCATGATCCCACCTGGGATGAGTCCCACATCGGGCTCCTTGCTCAGCCTGCTTCTCCCTCTTCCTGTGCTCGCTCTCTCTCTCTCCCTCTCTCTCTCTGACAAATAAATAAATTAAAAAAAAAAAAAAGGAATAACACAAGATGAAAAAGTTAATTTATTTTTACTACTGTCTAAGACTTTTTGTTTTTTGAATATGTGGGATGTTTTGCTATGTTATTTTTAAATATTATTTTTGCTTACAGGAAGTTGGTAAAATATTGTTATCCACACTGGTTTTTAATATGATTCTTTTAGAGTCTGTCGCAGAGAAGGCATTTGAGTGGTAAAGTCAGATAAACAATGGACAGGAAAGTTGGCTGTTATGAATGATAATTTAACTTGCCTCTTTTAATACTGATCAGATCACATAACTGCTTCAAGTTTGTTGTTTTGAGGTGTTTTTTTGTTTTGTTATCTAGCTGTATTATAGAGAAAGCATTGATAATTAAATGTCATAATCAATAGAGGGAGGTGCCCATTATGATTACATATATTTGTTAGTAGAAGCATTATCAATGGACAGACCTTGGACTAGAATTTATTTAGCATCTACTAGCCTCCAGGTACTCTTAATTCATTTGAATAAATGTTATTTTACTCAAATAACAATCTTGAAAGGAAGTATTGTCTCCATTTAATCTCTATAGAAAGAACATAACTGAAGATAAATTTACTGACATGGGTAAGCTGATAAATAGGAGTTTACTGATATTGTGATATTTTCAAAGAATGAGCTTTTGGTTTTATTTTATTCATGAAATTACTGTTTTTAATTTATTGTTATCCATTCTTATCTCTATTCTTTCTCTCTCTGTTTACTTTGCACTTAATTTGATTTTATTTTTTCTAATTAATTAACATGGAAGTATAGCTCATTGATTTTAAAATAGAGGTTTTGATGGTTTAAAAATTTTGATTACCTTTCCTTTTATCTTTTTAAAACATTTCTTTAATCATATTTTAAAATTCAAGATCACATTTTTTTTAAATTTTGTGAACATGGCTTATTTTTGTTGCTGTTCAGCCTATAAATATGCTCAAAGTTTAAAAAACATTTATAAAGGTTTAAATATTGTGCCTTTTAAGATTCTGTGTTTAAATTACACAGCCTCAAGAAAGGAGATTTCTGAAGAAATTTTCCTAGGTTCATGGGTCAGGTTGCTCCCTATTCCCACATCAGTGACTACCTATTCATTTCTCAGGGCTATTCTGGCTTAGGAATATTTTCTTCCTACAGACTCACACTCCAGCACTAGATAGTGCTTCCATCCTCAGATGTTATATTTCTTGTTTATAGACTCTTCTGGGATGTGCAACCAACGTCTCCCTTTCTTCTCTTACCTCCAGTATTTCTGTCCTTTTCAGTTATGTTTATTTCCCAGTGATTATCCTTTTGGTTCAGATTTTTATTCTTTGGGAGCAAATATTATGGTCAGTTTTATTTGTCAACTTGGCTAGACTCCAATTATTCAATCAGACTCTTCTTTGCTGCTGTTAAAGTATTTTGCAAATGTACTTAATATCTACAAGCAGTTGATTTTAAGAAAATGATATTATCTTAGATAATTTGGATAAGCCAGATTCAATTAGTAAAAAGGCCTTAAGACCAGAACTAAGAACTTTTGGTTTCAAAGAAGAAGGATCAAGCATTGGGGGAGAGAAAAATAATTCTTGCTGTGTATATAATATATATATATATACATACATATATATATATATACACACATACATATATATAAAATATGTGTGTGTGTGTGTTTCTATGAGAGAACCCTGCTTGACACAAAGTATTTTTTAATGTTTCTAAGATTCTTGAAGGTCACACATGCTTTTTAGGGTCCATGAGGATTTTCTGGTTATTCTTGGAATCATCATCCCAAATTTGCACTCAGAATTGAGTTCTTTCCTTTCATGGGTATGGCCACCTTTGTAGTACACTTCTCAGATAGTCTGGAGGTATAGTTAGTGAGCATCATCCACCTGCAATACCTTTGGGATACACTTCTAAGTCTATAGAAAAGCCAGGATCTCCCCAAGCTGCTTCCAGACAATGACTGCAGATAGTAGTAATAATAGAGCTGGACCTGTTCAGCCTAGTGTAGGATTTATCAAATGAGTAATCTTTGCTAATCTTTACTAATCTCTACTGGGATAATCTTTGCTAATGTTTTTTATGTTCGTACATTTTTAATTATTATAATTACCTTTATTGCTTTGCTAATGTTCCAATTGACTGAAAACTTTTTTTTAAATTTTATTTATTTATTTGACAGAGAGAGAGAGATCACAAATAGGCAGAGAGGCAGGCAGAAGGAGGAGGAATCAGGCTCCCTGCCAAGCAGAGAGCCCGATGCGGGACTTGATCCCAGGACCCGGAGATCATTACCTGAGCTGAAAGCAGAGGCTTTAACCCACTGAGCCACCCAGACACCCCTAAACTTTTTTTTTTTTAACTGAAAATAAAGACAAAAACTATGTCTTTTTCTTTCTTTTCTTTTTCTTTTTTTTTGGAAAGTAACATTGCATAATGAAAAGTGCATAGTATTTGCAACCAGGTAAATTTGATTTTAAATACAAAGCCAGCTATTCATTATACCTAAAAGACTTTTCATTTGGTCTAATTGAGACTTTCTCAGAAATACACAGCAACACAATTTTCTAACCATTACTTCTCCACGTTTGAATTTTAAATTCTCCTGTTCACTGTTGGCCTCCTATGGCTAAACACTTTTTTGAAAGATCCTGATCATCTTGGTGGGTTTCAATCACAGAGTTACACACATTGCTTAAGTAGTTTTTGACTTGAAAACTTGTCCTTGTCCTTTTATGGGTGTTTCTTTACATGTATTTTATTAGGTTAGAATGAATCTGTCAATACTTGTTTTCTCACACTTTTCGCCTCCATTTGGTTTTGTCATTTTAAATATTTATTTTCTCATACTTTCTCTATTTGTCCAGTTTGAATGTTCATTTATTGTCTTTATATTTGAATGATGATATATTTGAGTAAAATATTTCTGGACACATTCGTTCCCTCAAAACCTGTCTTCTAAGTTTGAAAAATCCTGTTTTATCAACAGTATTTTATCAATATTACTTTTCAATACTTTTTGAAATTTATATCACTTTAAATTTGGACATTAATGTATTCCTTCATGCTGTGGTGGAATCACGCAATTCTGATTTAAAATTCTTTATTCTACATGTGCTAATGTTTTAAAAAAGAAAGATAACTTTTAAAATATGATGATTGCTTTTGAAAGTGAGCTTTGAGAGCAGTTCTTTTCAAATTTGATTAAAGAACTTTCTGTGCAAATATAATCAAGAATTCTCAGAGGCAAGAGGTTAAGATAAAACAGATATTACAAACTAAGACAGCCATCATGCTTAAATCTGTACTCTTGGGTTGAACTGAAGAGGGAAGACTCAGATGAGATTTACTCTTAAGATGCAAGGAATGTGGGAGAAAAATCTGTTTAGTTAGTAATATTTTGACAGACTTTGCCTAGAACTTTTCCATTTTTGTACACAGGCAATTATGCTTAATTATTCTGACTCTTTTTCACTTTTATCCTTGTTATGCCTTTTTAAAATCACATTGAATCTTTTCTTCCTCTCCTAAATACTTTCAGAAAGTGCTAAATGATAAATACTTTAATTAGCAATAAAATACTATAGAGTAAAATGGCCAGATAATTATTTAACAAATACTTACTGAAACAAAACAAAACAAAACAGAACAAAACCATTGATTATTCATCATGGGTAGTCCCTGTGCTTGGAACTCGACATACTTGATTTTATTTAATCTTCACAGACATCTTTCAGTTATTAATATCTCCAGTCTAAGAAGGAGAAATGAGCTCAAGTAATGAAGTAACTTGCAAAATCTCTTACAGCCAATAAATAGCTGGCTTTGTATTCAAAATTACTTGTTGCAAATACTATATGCTTTTTATTATGCAATGTTTCTTTCTAAAGAGGAATAGGACATGGTTCTTTGTCTTCAAAGAGGTTTCAGTCAATAAGAACATTACCAAAGCAATAGAAATGATTATGACAATTTAAAATGTCTAAACACATAAAAGATTAGCTTTCAGTGCTTCCCCTGTCAGTATGCTGACCGTTGATTCTGACCCTTGTTTTTCCACATTATATTGCTGAAGCTTTTAATAAACATTTTGTACTTATGACTTATTTCTAATATTTTCCTTTCTTTAGAGGATACTTTTATAATATCTATAAAATAGTAAGTCATGAATAGAACATTATACAAAGTTGAATGGGTATCTGTGACAGTTCACATACTGATTGATAGAAAATACATATTTTTGGGCACCTGGGTGGCTTAGTGGGTTAAGCCTCTGCCTTCGGCTTAGGTCATGGTCTCAGGGTCCTGAGGTCGAACCCCAGATTGGGCTCTCTGCTCAGCAGAAAACCTGCTTCCCCCTCTCTCTCTGCCTGCCTCTCTGCCTATTTGTGATCTCTGTCTGTCAAATAAATTTAAAAAAAAAAGAAAATACATCTTTTATCAGAGGGCAAGTGAAGCAGCATAATGGATAGTTGTCTAGTGAAATCAACTTATTTTTTTATACATTTTTTAAACACTTAAATCAGTGCTATGGAATCATAGGGAATCAGTGAAAAAATAACCAGGGAGTCAATAAAGCTTATGAGCAAGGAGGTTACTTGATCGGATTTGAATATTAAAATAGGGATAGAGAGAAGAGACTGGAGGGAGGGAAGCCTGTGGGCAGAGGAGCTATTCTGGTAACAAATGCTGTGTTCTGGAGAGAGATGAATGCCCAAGGTCAGGCAATAGTGAAGATTAAGAGGACAAGGCAAATGGAAAAAATGGTAAGAAGGTAAAAATGAAAGTACTCAAGATCAGCAGTTTTCAACTCATGTGTATGTGTGTGTCCCTTTGTGTATGTGTTTGATGAATTTATTGGAGAGAAACTACTTAGGGAGCAAGGAAAATTTGTACATTTATGTAAATATGCAACCACCTTTCTTTCCTATTTTACAGTCTTAAAATATTGGAGCTATCAATGGGAGCCCTAGCATACTATTCAACACATGTGTCTGAGGTACAACAGGGAAGGGAGATTGAGAACTGCTTGACCATATCCAGGGGAAGATGGAAAGTCAGAGATCCAGGATGATTCTGTAGTTTCCAAGTTCAGTGTCTGACTATATGGTTAACATTGACCACTATGAGAAGAACAGAGGAGAAATGGATAGGCTGGTTGGAGACTGAATTTCTCTTTCTAGGATTAGCAACTTGAATAGTTAATTAGATTGATGAAAACAAGAGCTGAATCTGATAGAACCCTTCTAGCTGTTAGATATGTATTATTTTCTTCTGATAAGCAGGATGCTCACTTTTACATAATACAAAAGGCTTATGAGAAGATGAGGCTTTAAACTCTCGGTGATTTCTCCTAATAAGCCCTTTATCATCAGGCTTGTAAAACTATTTTATGATGTCATTTTCTTTTGAAAATATATACTATTTATTAGATCATCTGTAATTCTTTCATATTGTTCTTCAGCAGTGTAGCATTATAATTATTAATTACAATTGCAAACTGCCTAATTTTCTTGATTACTTTTTAAAGTAATCTTTCCTATCGCATATTGTGTGTTGAAGCAGTCCCTCTTGTGGGTATAAGGAACAAACAGTTTTTCCTCTGGAACTTTGGAAAATTTGGAAATGTGCACCAAGGAATATTTTCAAGTATTTTTCTAAAAGTATTTAAAAATGATGTCTCACATATCACTTTTTTTTCATTAACTAAGGCAATGAATAATAACAATTAGTGCTGAAGGCTAAGAACTATTATGTGAGTTGTGGTATTATTTATTGACTTGATTACACGGGACCAATTTCCTCCCACATGCTCCCTTACATTTTCAGTAATATCAACCATCAGGACTTTTTTAAATTGTTTTTTTTAAAACGTAATGCAGATTATGCCCAAGAGAATACAGATACTGAGTGTAAGGAAATGCGATATGAGAATTTTAATTATTGAAGAAAAGATGAAGTAAAAAATTACAACATGTCTTCTTATTAAAGCCACATCAACCAGAGCTCTCAGATCTCAATGACATCTAGAAACCTCCATTCTCTTTCTGTTTAAAAATCAGAACATTTAGACATAAGGAAGTTTATGCTGAGAAGTAATCATTTTTAGCTGTAATGTTTCCCTCGAAGCAGTACTGTATCCTGCTTAGAGCAGGTGTTCTGGAATTATATAAAGTGCCCAGATCTGCTACTTATTTGGTTCTTAGGCTAACATCCTTAGTACTCTACATCACATTGATGAAGTTTGTGAATTTTTTTTCCCCCTGAGAAGTAAGTTAAAAATATACACACATCAACTATAACTAGGGGATGGCAAGACCTTTGTTTATGAAAGTTAACTAAAATTATTGATTTTTTTTTCCAAAATTTGGGAAGTCAGAAGTTAAAAGAAAATGGTTTTGATGTAAACTTGATTATTGGATCAAAAATACATTTTTGTGGATGAAAGAATTATCTATGTCTGGGTGATCTAGAAACTTTCCAGAAGGGTTGTAAAGATAATATTTGGTATCTATTTATATTTTAAATTATAATAATTTTTATTAATTTATTTTCTGTTCTAATTGACTAAAGCTCCCTTGAGGACTGAAACTATGTCCTATTCTTCTTTAGAAGGTAACATGGTGCAGCAGATATAACATAGAGTTTGCAAGTAGCTGGCCCCCCTCTGTCCAGTTCATGGATAAGGATACCTTTCTCCTTTGACAGTAAAAAATCTGCTAAGGAAGAATGTGTTTTCAGACACATGCTTTGAAATTTTGGTTTCTTTTTATCAGCTCAGTGTCCAATGTAAAAACTCACAATATTTTCTTTCTCCATTGTACCAGCTATTTTAAAAAAATTCAATTCAATTAATTTGTTTCAGGGGTACAGGTCTGTGATTCATCAATCTTATATAACACCTAGTGCTTATTATAACACACACCTTCCCCAATATCCATCAGGCAGTTGTCCCATCCCTCAACCCCCTTCCCCTCCAGCAACCCTCCCCAACTATTTTGAAAATAATTAGCAAAGTCATCACAGCCTTTATGTCTATTAACATGGAGATTGAGGGTATTTGTCTGTCACCAAGAGCTAAGTTGTTTACTAAGTCTCCTACTTATACAAGAATCTGGAGTAGGGAGGGAGTGTTGCAGAGAAGACTGGGTCAGTCCTGGGAAAACTTCTATTTAAAAAAAATTAAATAAATTTAAATTTATATTTAACTTATATATTAAATATATACATTTTATATATATTTGATAATGCTGAATGGGAAAATTATAACCACTCTTAAAATTTCCTTAGAGTGAGTTTGTATTTAACAGAGGATAAGAGACATACCAGTGGCTATAGTTTTTAAAACACTGGGAAAATAGTACAGAATAGCAAAAATCCACAGTAATAGTTTATTCATAAGGCAAACAGTATAATTAGTTGGGTCTGACACTTTCTGTACATCACAGATTTCATGTTCCACTGAGGACTGGCCGATTAATTGCACAGAAACTTTAGTCAGCAGATTCTCTTTCCATGAAAAATTGTCAGAGACAAAAACTTCTTAAATGCCCTCTTTTGTTGATTAGTTTTAAAATAGCTTGCTAATAAAATGTCAATATAAATGCATTCTTAATCCATTTTTTTTAATTAATTAATTTATTTGACAGAGAGAGGGAGCACAAGTAGGCAGAGAGGCAGACAGAGAGAGAGGAGGAAGCAGGCTCCCTGCTGAGCAGAGAGCCCGATGCGGGGCTCGACCCCAGGACCCTGGGATCATTACCTGAGCTGAAGGCAGTGGCTTAACCCACTGAGCCATCCAGGCGCCCCTCTTAATCCATTTTTAATGTATTCTTATAAATACACTTTTTAAAATATCTCTCCTGGTTACATATTTTTGTGTTCATTTTCAGTGACTTCTCAGGGAAAGTCATGACACTGAAGCATATTTTCAGCCAATTTTCAAAAATCTATTAACCCATAGAGTGCACATCATTCAGATTCCCCCCCTGCCTTTATAAATAAGTCACGAGTTAAGTGAAATTATGAACATCTTTGAAGTACCAGTGATACTTGGGAAGTAAATGAAACAGGGAAACAGAAATACTTGCAAGTAAAATATAGGAAGTCTAGGAAATGAAAAGGTGAATACCAAAAATTATTTATGGCCATTGTCCTAGGTAAGCCTCAGAATTACATCCCAGAGCATCAGCTTTTTGTTACCATCTGGCTCTGCATCTAAAAAGACTTCCCTGGCTTGATGTAGTATGAGGACATATCATCATCAAAGCCTGGCACTAAGTAACTACCTTTTCAGATCATTAAAAAAAAAAAAAAAGAAAAAGATGGAATCCTACATTACATCTGCTTAGCTGTAGAAAGTTTTAGTGCAGAGGTACAGGAGGAATGAGCATGTAGTTATATCCAATAAACTCCATACATTATGAGTGATTCCAAAGGCATCTGGCTCTATTAAATTTGTTTAAAGCTCAGCTTTATTTTCAACAAATGATTGTTTATATTGGTCTCCGTGTAACCCATGGTAATGGTTTTAAGGTGCTATGCTGTTTTTGCTTACTGGAGTGGATATTTATACCTGTACACTTTGGCTTTGGGTACTTTCATTTTGTTGTTAGGGATTTTGTATGCATATGCAGAGAAATGCCGATGACTCACTGCACTTATCTGTTGCCCAGAGAGATGATGATGGGTCATAAACCCAGATATTAAAACAAATAGCTAGAGAAGAGTTCATTTCTTTCAGGTCTGATCCCTAAACCTTTTTCTTAGCTGCAAATGAAACAGGCAGTAGAAGGGGAGTTACATTAACAACCCCTTACACATCATATTTACTTGTATCATTGTTATGTCATGAAGTAGAACCAAAATCAATACAATTGCTTATATTTACCCAGTACTTATTCTGTGACAGGCAATCTTTTAAATGACATGCATGAATCAATGCATTTAATCCTCAATACCATCCTATAAGATAAATACTAGTATTATCCTGATTTTGCAGATGAGATAGCTGAGGTACAGAAAGTATAATAATTTGCTCAACAGTATTCATTTGGTAAGTGGTAGAGTAATGTTCATGCCTAGAAAATTTGGTTCTAGAATTCATATGGTGAATTACCATGCTATAATGTCTCTTAATGTAAGTTGACACCTGAAGGTGCAGAACAGTTTAATTTTGGAAGGACAACTATTCAGCATAAAGAAATTTGTGACCCTTGTCCAGCCAAATCCATTATATAAACTTAATATGATTTATACAACATCATAAAATACAGGGATTAGTAAATCTGAGGAGCTAGTTCTGGGAAAAAATTGGGGAAAGTAGCGATACACATCAAAACAATGTAAAATTCATGATAAATACTACAATCAAATGATATTCATTGTGATTGTTTTCTAAAAAAAAGTTCAAAACCATATTGATAGAACAGACCTACAAAAGGTAGTAGACAATAACAAAAAATTGAAAATATAAAAATACTACATTAAAAGTCACAATGTCTTTATATGTTGACTGGTGGAATCTTTCAAAGTTTGAAGAGAAATACAGTTACCAAGTTATATTACCTGTTGTAGATGACAAAAATAATATGAGATTAGCAAATTCATCATATGAAGTTACTACTAATCCCAAGCTTGGTGATAAATAATTAAACATAGAAAATGTTATACATTTTACATATGTATACAACAAAAAATTTAATCAGAAATGTTAACAGCTGCAATTAAATATGATTCAGCACCCAAAACTATAAGATACCTAGGAATAAACCTAACCAAAGAGGCTAAAAATCTATACTCAGAAAACTATAAAGTACTCGTGAAAGAAATTGAGGAAGACATAAAGAAATGGAAAAATGTTCCATGCTCCTGGATTAGAAGAACAAATATTGTGAAAATGTCTATGCTCCCTAAAGCAATCTACACATTTAATGCAATCCCTATCAAAATCCCACCCATTTTTTTCAAAGAAATGGAACAAATAATCCTAAAATTTATATGGAACCAGAGAAGACCTCAAATAGCCAAAGGAATATTGAAAAAGAAAGCGAAAGTTGGTGGCATCACGATTCCAGACTTCAAGTTCTATTACAAAGCTGTCATCATCAAGACAGTATGGTACTGGCACAAAAACAGACACATAGATCAATGGAACAGAATAGAGAGCCCAGAAATAGACCCTCAACTCTATGGTCAACTAATCTTCGATAAAGCAGGAAAGAATGTCCAATGGAAAAAAGACAGCCTCT
>PISX010025362.1:0-26090 GCA_004024625.1 Mellivora capensis | reverse complement strand
TTCAGCATACACGAGGGAGTGGAGCTGCTGGGTCACGGATTATATTTGTATAAGGATCGCCAAACAGTTTTGCACAGTGCCTGCACCATTGTATACTCCACTAGCAATGGGTGTGTGAGTGGTGGTTGCTCCACACCCTCGCAACACTGGGCATCGTCAGTCTTTTTAAGGTGTTATTTATTTTTTTATTTGTGGGAGAGCAAGCAGAAGCAGGAGGAGCGGCAGGCAGAGGGAGAAGCAGGCTCTCCCCACTGAGCAGGGATCCCGATGTGAGACTCTATCCCAGGATCATGACCTGAGCCAAAGGCAGACACTTAACCGACTGAGCCACCCGCGCACCCCTTGTCAGTCTTCTTAAGTGTAGCCTTTCTGCTATGTGTCTAGTGATATCTCCTTGGGGTATTCTTTGCATGTCCTTGACCTGTAGAGATGTGAAGCTCCTTATTGTGTGGTTTTTGACCATTTGGAAAGCTTCTTTTGTAAACTGCCTGTTGACAGACACTCCTCTGAGAATTAGCCCATTTTATAACCTGGGTTGTTTGATATATGGGAATTTTTCATGTCTGGATAAGAGTTCTTTGCCATTCGTATATATTTAGAATATACACTCCCAGTTGTGGCTTTTCGTTTCCCTCTAATATCTTCTGATGAGTGGAGATGTTTTTATTTTATGGTTAGTGTTTTTCGTGTCATCTTAAAAGAAAATATCTCCTACCCCAAAGGTCATGAAGATTTTCTCCTATCTTTTCTTCTAGAAGCTTTTGTACTTAAGTGTATGTTCTATCTCAAATTAATTTTTGTATGTAGTGTGAGGCAGAGGCCAGATTCATCTTATTTTCATATAGATATCCAGTAGATACCTACTTACTTTTTCTTTTTTTTTTTAATTTTATTTATTTGTCAGAGAGAGAGAGAGCGAGAGAGCAAGCACAGGCAGACAGAGTGGCAGGCAAAGGCAGAGGGAGAAGCAGGCTCCCTGCCGAGCAAGGAGCCCAATGTGGGACTCGATCCCAGGACACTGGGACCATGACCTGAGCCGAAGGCAGAGGCTTAACCCACTGAGCCACCCAGGCGTCCCCCTACTTACTTTTTCTTATACCGACCACCCTGTCTTATTTAGCTTACTTAGTCTTGAAATCCCAGTAAGCCCTCCAGATTTGTTCTTCTTTGAGATTGTCTTGGACTTTCTAAGTCCTGTGCATTTTTTTTTGTTTTTTCCAAACCTTAAGCTTTTTTTTTTTTTTTTTGAAGATTTTATTTATTTGTTTGTCAGAGAGAGAGTGCAAGAGCACAAGCAGGGAGAGCGGCAGGTAGAGACAAAGGGAGAAACAGACTCCCCGCTAAAGAGGGAGCCCAATGCAGAACTTGATCCCAGAATCGTGGGATCATGACCTGAGCCCAAGGCAGATGCTTAACCAACTGAGCCACTCAGGCACCCACCACAGTCCCAGTCCAGTGCATTTCCATATAAAGTACAGAGTGAGGGGTGTGAGGGGTGCCTGGGTGGCTCAGATGAAGGCAGGTGAGCATCTGCCTCCAGCCCAGGTCATGATCCTGGAGTCCGGGGATGTAGTCTTGCATCGGGCTCCCTGCTCTGCGGGGAGCCTGCTTCCTCCTCTCTCTGCCTGCCTCTCTACCTACTTGTGATCTCTGTCTGTCAAATAAATAAATAAAATCTTTAAAAAAAAGAGAAATGATCAGTCCGTTTAAAAAAAAAATCTGCTTGATACTCTGCTATCAACCATACTCTTATGAAAATCACGCAATTCTTTAAATATTCCTAACTTTATTCCTTTAATTTTTTTTATTTGTTTATTTGACAGACAGGGATCACAAGTAGGCAGAGAGGCAGGCAGAGAAAGAGGAGGAAACAGGCTCAATCCCAGGACCCTGGGATCATGACCTGAGCCGAAGGCAGAGGCTTTACCCCACTGAGCCACGCAGGCGCCCCTGTTCTTTTAATTTTTATTCTCTCACTACTACTCATCTGAAGGGAGACCAACTACCTTTCCTATTATTCTAATCACTCCTTGATTGAATCAAGTCAACTTCATTCCTAGAGTCAGACTGTTCCAGGTACACATCTTAAAAAAAAAAAAAAAGATTTTATTTACTTATTTGAGAGAGAGAGAGCAGGAGGAGGGCCAAAGAGAGAGGTAGAGAAGCAGACTCCCTGCTGAGCAGACAGCCTGACGCAGGGCTCAATCCCAGGACCCTAAGACCACGACCTGAGCCTAAACCAAGAGTCTGATGCTCAACCGAGTCACCCAGGCACCTCCAGGCATACACCTGCTTATTTTTTTTAAAGGATTTTATTTATTTATTTGAGAGAGAGAACATGAGGTGGATGACGCAGAGGGAGAGAGAGAAGCAGACTCCCCGCTAAGCAGGGAGTGGGTTGTGGGGCTCAATCCCAGGACCCTGAGATCATGACCTGAGCCGAAGGCAGAGGCTTTAACCCACTGAGCCACTCAGGCACCCCTACATATTTTAATATCAAAAAAAGAAAAGGGTCTCCTGGGTGGAGGTTAAGACAGTTAAGCGTCTGCCTTTGGCTCAGGTCATGATCCCAGGGTCCTGGGATCTAGCCCCCTGCCGGGCTCCATGCTCATGTGGGAGTCTACGTCTCCCTCTCCATCTCCCTCTGCCTGCCACTCCCTTTGCTTGTGCTCTCTCTCTGTCAAAGGGATAAGTAAGGGCGCCTGGGTGGCTCAGTGGGTTAAGCCTCTGCCTTCCGCTCAGGTCATGATCTCGGGATCCTGGGATCGAGCCTGTTTCCTCCTCTCTCTCTGCCTGCCTCTCTGCCTACTTGTGATCCCTGTCTGTCAAATAAACAAATAAAAAAAATTAAAGGAATAAAGTTAGGAATATTTAAAGAATTGCGTGATTTTCATAGGAGTATGGTTGATAGAGTATCAAGCAGATTTTTTTTTTTAAACGGACCCCGAATCAGGCTTTCTGCTCAGCGGGGAGCCTGCTTCCTACTCTCTCCCTCTGCCTACTTCTCTGCCTGCTTGTGATCTCTCTGTCAAATGAATAAATAAAATCTTAAAAAAAAAAAGTAAAGAAAAAGCCTGCTAGGATTCAGGGTTGAAACTGCATTGAATCTACAGACCAACATGGAAAGAACTGACTTCTTAACACTGTCTTCCAATCCATAAGTATATGTCTCCCTTTATGAGAGTAAAGATACTTATTTAATTTCTGTCAACAATGTTTTGTAGTAAATTTAATACATCTCTTGCTAAATGTGTTCATAAATTCTTTGATACTATTACAAATGGTCTTTGAAAATTTCGTTCTCCAATAGTTTGTTGCTAATACATAGAAAACAGTTGATGGGACGCCTGGGTGGCTCAGTTGGGTGAGCGAATGCCTTCAGCTCAGGTCATGATCCCGGAGTTCCGGGATCGAGTCCCGCATTGGGCTCCCAGCTCCACGGGGAGTCTGCTTCTCCCTCTGACTTTCTCCTCGCTCATGCTCTCTCTCACTGTCTCTCTCTCTCAAATAAATAAATAAAATCCTTAAAAAAAACAGTTGGGTTTTGGTATACTCACCTTGTATCCACTGACTTTGCTAAATTCACGTATTTGTCCTAATAATTTTGATTATCTCTTAGATCTGAGAAATTGTTTCTTAATTCCCAAGCAAAACTTTAGAAAACCATTCTGTGATTAACTTCTATTTATATTGGGCTATAATGAAAGTTTCTGAATTACAGAATCTCCTGGGATTTTAAAATTTGTCATCATATTTTTTTAAAGGGTGTGTATTCTCTCTTTTTTTTTTTTTTTAGATTTTATTTACTTATTTGACAGGTAGATCACAAGTAGGCAGAGAGGCAGGCAGAGAGAGAGAAGGGAGGAAGCAGGCTTCCTGCCGAGCAGAGAGCCCGATGTGGGGCTCCATCCCAGGACCCTGGGATCATGACCCGAGCTGAAGGCAGAGGCTTTAACCCACTGAGCCACCCAGGAGCCCCTAAAATTTGTCATCATATTCTTTATGGCCAGGTACATAATTGATTTCTATGGACATAAAGAGTGTATATTCTCTGTAGATTAGAAAGTGTTCTTGCTGTTAAATCAAGCTTACAATCTGTATTATACGATTCCTCAATGATTTGCCTTTTTTGCCAAATTAAATGAAATTCAGTTAAATTGTGAAAATGAATATTATTTATTCATTTATCCGTGTTTGGTGCATAAACATCTATGACTCAGGTTGTGTTTACAGATTATGGATCATTATTAATTTTACTTACAAGTGTGGAAAACATATTACGTTACGTTATACATACATGTACAGTATTATGTGTTCTTATTAAATGATGGCCTTTTTGAACTTTTTAATGTATCTGGTCTTAATTTCAATTTTATCTGATGACAATATCTCATTTCTGCTTTCCTTTTGTTTATATTTCTTAAAAAGCTTTTATTTATTTGAGAGAAAGAGCACAGAGGGACAAGCAGATTCCCCACTGAGTACAGATAGCCTGAGGCAGGGCTCGATCCTAGGACCCGGAGACCAGGACCTGAGCTAAAGTCGGATGCTTAACCAACTGAGCCACCCAGGTACTCTCCTCACTCATATTTTTATGATCTATATCTGTCCATGACTTTGTTTTCAAAGAGAGGGAGAACAAGCAGGGGAAGCAGCAGAGGGAGAGAGAGAAGCAGGCTCTCCCCACTCCCAAGCAGGAAGCCCCATGCAGGGCTCAATCCCGGGACCCTGGGATCATGATCTGAGCCAAAGGCAGCCGCTTAATTGACTGAGCCATCCAGGCGCCCCCTTTTTAACACTTTTAAATGCAAATCATTAACAGGTGGGTTTGTAACAACTCAATCTGTTGTCTTTGGTTTTCTAAATAGAAGAATTGGGCTTATTTACACTTACTAACCTGGAATCGTGTGCTTTATTTTATCCATTAGTTTGCATTCTTTTAAACCTTAGCTTTAAGCCTTGCATTTGATTTAAACCTTCAAGCTCTGGTCTGATCCATACCCAGCAGGGAGCCTCCTTCTCCCTCTGCCTGACTTTCCCCTTGCTTGTGCTTGTGCTCTCTCTCAATCTAACAACAATATCAACAACAACAACAACAAAAACTTTAAAAAATTAATTATTCACAAGTACTGTACTCTTCATCTGCCCAATATTAAGATCTTTTTTCTAATATAATTATCAATTGGCTAGAGAACTTCTGAGTATTTTTCTTAGCTAGCATCCACAGGCAATATATTGAGCCCTTGAGTATCTAAGATTGTCCTTCTTGAGTCCCAAAAGATGAATGACATTTTGTCCAGGAAAAGGACTTTGGGCTCTGAGTTGCAGTTTCCCTTCTGTTTGTAGATATTACTTTCCATTTCCAGTGCAGCAAATGAGACTTCTCATGCTAGTTTTATTTGCTCTCCTTTTTTTTTTTTTTTAAACAGAGAGAGAGTGGAGTGGGGAGGAGCAGAGGGAGAGGGAGAAGCAGACTCCCAGCTGAGTGGGAGCCCAATGCGGGGATCCCAGGCCCCAGGACCCTGGGATCATGACCTGAGCTGAAGTCAGGCAGACCCTCAACTGACTGAACCAACCAGGCACCCTGGGAGACAGGGAATCCCAAGCAGGCCCCACACCCAGCTTGGAGCCCCACTGGGGACTCTATCTCAGGACCCTGAGATCACCGCCCTGAGATCATGATCTGAGCTCCAATCAAGAGTCTGGTGCTCACCAAATTGAGCCACCCAGGGAACCCTGCTTTCCTGTTTAAAAATACCCTCTTCCTTCCGTGTGAAAATTTGTACACTGCTCCTGTCACCCACGAAGTTCAGGAATTTTGCCAGGATGTGTGAGCATGTGTATTATTATTATTATTATTATTATTATTATTATTATTACTGTCTGGGGGGGTGTCAGTAAGGTAAACATAGTCAAGGTTTATCAAGCCTGATATAGAAAAAAAAAAAAAAGAAGCAAAGTACACATTTATACATTAGAAGTGAAGTACAACTACAGAATCGATTAGCTCAAAGACTTATCACAGGATCTTATATGCTCTCTTAAGCTCTTTCTTTCTTTCTTTTTTAAAGTAAGTTCAAGGCCCAATGCAGGGTTTGAACTCATGACCTGGAAATCAAGTCCCATGGTCTACCCACTAAGCCAGCCAGGCACCCATCTTAGTAGGCTCTTAATTGGAAAGTATTTTCATCATCTCTGGGAACTGAACCCTTCAGTAGCATCCATCAGGTTGTTAGGCTTTGTTAAGGTTTGCTAAATTAAAAAAAAAAAGAAAGATTTGCTAAATCATAACTTTTATTTAATATCGGTCATCTCCTGAACTAAAGTGTCACATGTGGACAGTGGGAACCCTATCCACTCCTATAGCCAATCTAACATGAGCAACTTTCCCTACCAGAAATGACACTGGGGATCCTGGCTGGCTCAGTTGGTAGAGCACGTGACTCTTGATCTCAGGGTCATGAGTTCAAGTCCCACGTTGGGCGTAGAGCTTACTTAAAGTAAGAACAGAGCAGAAATGACCTTAAACTTCTTCCTGGATTCAAATTCATAGGAACAGAAAGTAGAATAGAGGTTACCAGGAGCTGGCGGGTGTTGGGGTGGAAGATGAGGACTTATTGCTTAATGGAGACAGAATGTCGCACTCTAGATGATGGAAAACTTCTGGTAATGGACAGTGGACACAGTTGTGTACTTCTGCCACTGAATTAGGTAAAGAGTTAAAATGGGGGCACCTGGGTGCCTCAGTCCGTTAAGCATCTGCCTTCGGCTCAGTCTAAATCCAGTGGTCCGGGAATCAAGCCCGCATCTGGCTCCCTGCTCAGCAGGGAGGCTGCTTCTCTCTCTACCCCTCCCTCCCCAAGCCTCACTCATGCTCTCTTTCTTGTAAAAGTAAATAAATAAAATGTATTTTTTTAAAGTTAAAATGGGGGGTGCATGGGTGGCTCAGTGGGTTAAGCTTCTGCCTTCAGCTTGGGTCATGATCCCAGAGTCCTGGGATGGGGCCCCGAATTGGGCTCTCTGCTCAGCAGGGAGCCTGCTTCCCCCTCTCTCTGCCTGCTGCTCTGCCTACTTGTGATCTCTCTCCCTCTGTCAAATAAATAAATAAAATCTTTTAAAAAAAGTTAAAATGGTAAATCTTATGTATATTTTACTGCAATAAAAAAAGAAATCCTTCCTAGATTTTTAAAAACACAAGCAAAAAATATGAAATGAAGAGCTCGGAATTTTCCCATGGCGGATATATAATATGACAGCAGATTCATAATACAAAAGCACATCTGCGAAACTCAGAAGTGGGCATTTTTGTGCCTAGAGTAGCCCAATTCATAGAGTCAGAAAGCAGAATGGTGGTTAGAGCACATGACTCTTGATCTCAGGGTCATGAGTTCAAGTCCCATGTTGGGCGTAGAGCTTACTTAAAGTAAGAACAGAGCAGAAATGACCTTAAACTTCTTCCTGGATTTAAATTCAGGAATTTGAGGAGTTTAGTGAGGACAGAGTTTCTTTCTATTTTTAAAAAAAGATTTTATTTATTTATTTAAGAGAGAGACAATGAGAGAGAGCATGAGAGGGGAGAAGCAGACTCCCCATGGAGCAGGGAGCCCGATGCGGGACTCGATCCCGGGACTCCGGGTTCATGACCTGAGCCGAAGGCAGTTGCTCAACCAACCAAGCCGCCCAGACGCCCAGGGACAGCATTCCGACCGACGGGGGAAGATGGAAGGCGTCCCAGAGGCGGATGACAGTGATGGTGTCACAACAGCGTCAATGTACCTAATGCCACTGAACACTGACACTCAAAAATGGTGACAATGGGGATGCCTGGGTGGCTCCGTGGGTTAAAGCCTCTGCCTTCAGCTCAGGTCATGATCCCGGGGTCCTGGGATCGAGCCCCGTGTCAGGCTTCCGGCTCAGTGGCGAGTCTGCTTCTCCCTCTCCTTCTCCCTCTGCCCCTACCTCCTGCTAATAAATAAATATCTATAAAAAAATAAAAATAAATACATCAACGGAATCTGAAAATAGTATTGTGTGTTTGACTTGCTTTTTTTCTGAAGGGAAAGTTCCCATGATTTGGGACAGAATTGCTAGAAGTATATGGAAGCAGAAGAGAGTAAATAATGGTGCCCTCGTATGCAAACGTGCTTTTCAGGTGTGATCTGTCTGTGACCAGTCCCTGGTCCTGCTCCCCAGCCCAGGGAATTATGGATCCTTTAGCTCCTGGGAGTGTGCAGAATCCTCTGTGGCCACCAGGGAGCAGGAGACCCCGTGTGGTAGCGATCAGGTGCCGCAGGGAGTGAGTGAATGCTCTTGGGGGCATCATTTTGTACCCTCAGGCTTCAGAGGCCTGCAGACTCTCCAGCTCCCCTCGAGCAGGAAAAGTAATTGTTGGAAATTGGGGTGCACGGCCTTCTGTCCTCTCAACCCCCAGGAGGAGCACCCAAATTTCTCAGCTCTTGTGACAGGCCTGATTTCTTTTCCTGGTGATTTTTATCTCAGTACCGAGATCCCTCTGTTTCCTGAGCATTTTCAGGGGGGACCGCTAGCTTTTGTGCCAGCTAGAAAAAGAAGTCTCTTCTGGGCAGACAGGGCTGGCAGGCAAAGCATTTGGCGAGCTGACTGATGGTTCTCAGTGAGTTCAAAAAAGATCCCCTTTGGGGCGCCTGGGTGGGTCAGTGGGTTAAGCCTCTGCCTTCAGCTCAGGTCATGATCCCAGGGTCCCGGGATCGAGCCCCAAATGGGCTCTCTGCTCAGCTGGGAGCCTGCTTCTCCCTCTTCCTCTGCCGCTCCCCCTGCTTGTGTTCTCTCGATATCTCACTGTCAAATAAATAAATAAAATCTTTTAAGAAAGAAAGAAAGAAAGAAAGAAAGAAAGAAAGAGAGAGAGAGAGAGAGAGAGAAAGAAAGAAAGAAAGAAAGAAAGAAAGAAAGAAAGAAAGAAAGAAAGAAAGAAAAAGATCCGCTCTTCCTGAGCAGCCCTCGGTGGGGGTCCTGAGTGCTTACTGAGTACCAGACACTGTGCCGACCGACGGAGGGTTTCAGCTGCCTCCATTTTGACCTCAGACTTGCTGGTTGGGTGCTCCTTTCGAGCTTGGGTCTTGCTCAAGTGGAAGACCTCCAGGGCAAATCATCCCCCCATTTCACCTCCCCACCATGGGAACCGAAAACTACCCCCTCCAGCAATAAGGACTTTCCTGAGCCACCAAGACCCGGGCCACGACTGACCCCAAGACAGTGATCCAGGATTTGACTTTCACCGCCTACCTGCACCCCCCATTTTCCTATATAAACCCAGACGTATTTTCACCACTTTGCAGAGGCCATCTTCGAGGGGCTAGTCTGCTCCCTTTGCGGTGTTGACCTCACTGAAATAATATCCTTCTCTTGATTCACCACCACTGGACTCTGCCTTTGGATTTTGTCAGCCTCGAGGGACGGAGCCTGGTCTGTTTGGGACGCCCGGGTCTTTGCACGCACACCTTGTCTAGTCTTGTGTGATATTCCTCACCACAAGGCAGGCACTACTACTGTCCACGTTTTTCTGATAAGAACCTGGATGTGAGTGCAAGCGGCACACGGCTAGCAGGTAGAGCTCACGCCGAAGGGAGGAGCAATGACCTTGGTTGCCCTAAACTACTTCTCCCACCCATTGCACCAGGGGGAGTCCCAACTGTTGCAAAAGCCTGTCACAGGAACTCTCCGCTTCTCCCCCCCTCCCCCGTCTACCCCCCAACTATAGTAAGAGTGATTTTTAAAAACTATTGTTATGAATGTAATAATGGATATATAGTGTTTGGGTTATAATAATAAAAAGGATGTCCAACTAGGCTAAGGAATGAAGCTTTATCAATTCCTCTGCTGTTCCCTGACATCATCCTCCTGGCCCTCTAAGAGGTAACTACCATCCCGACTTTTGCACTGATCTTTTTTTTTTTTTTAAATCTTTACACCCAATGTGGGGCTCAAACCCACTAATCTTTATCACACATAACTGTATATCTAAATAATAAGATATTTAGTCTTGGGGTGGCTGGGTGGCCCAGTTAAGTGTCGGGCTCTTGATTTAGGCTCAGGTCATGATCTCAGGGTTGTGAGATCGAGCCTCATGTCAGGCCAACGGGGACCCTGCTGGATCCCCTCTCCCTCTGCCCCTCTCCCTGCTCACATCCCCTCTCTCTCTAAAAAGAAAAAAATTAAAAATTAAAAATGTATATGATACATTAGTCTTTTTTTTTTAAAGATTTTATTTATTTATTTGACAGACAGATCACAAGTAGGCAGAGAGGCAGGCAGAGAAAGTGGAGGAAGCAGGCTTCCTACCGAGCAGAGACCCCGATGCGGGGCTCGATCCCAGGACCCTGGGATCATGATCTGAGCCAAAGGCAGAGGCTTTAACCCACTGAGCCACCCAGGCGCCCCTATGATATTTAGTCTTGTCTCATTTGAACTCTATAGAAATGAAAGGACAGGGGCGCCTGGGTGGCTCAGTGGTTTAATCCTCTGCCTTAGGCTCAGGTCATGATCTCAGTGACCAAGCCCCGCATCGGACTCTCTGCCTGCCTCTCTGCCTACCTGTGATCCCTGTCAAATAAATAAATAAATAAAATCTTTAAAAAAGAAAGAAAGAAAGGACACAGTATGCATTCTTCTGAGACTATTCTTTTCGTGATTTGTCCCCGCCGATGTGTATAGTTAGAATTGATGTGTTCATTGTTGCATAGTATTCCATTGAATGAACATTCCACAATGTCCTTTCTTTTTTAAGATTTTATTTATTAATTTATTTGAGAGACAGAGAGACCAAGCGAGAGAGCACGAGCAAGCAAGGCAGAAGGAGAGGGACAAGCAGACTCTGGGCTGAGCAAGGAGCCCGATGCGGGGCTCGATCCAACGACCCTGGGATCATGACTTGAGCTGAAAGCAGATGTTTAACCCACTGAGCCACCCAGGGCTTCCCTAGGATACAAAGCATCTACAAATCTCTTCGGACCATTAAATTATGAGCATGCCCCAAGGTTTTATTATAGTCTTACTGTAACAAGAAAGGCTTCTGACAGAGCAGGTCAAAGATTTCTCTTTTGGTAGAAACACCAAAAGGGAGAAAAATGACTAGGTACTTTAAAGGGAAAAAAAACTTTTCTGTATTTCTCTGTTACTCTCAATACTTGAGTACTTCTGACACCAGCTGGGGGTCCTACCATTTAGCTCAGTTCTGATACCATCTACCTGAGGTTACCCCACAGGTTAAGAGCTCAGCCCGCAACGAGGTACCCGGGTGGCTCAGTCGTTAAGTGTCTGCTTGTGGCTCAGGTCATGATTCCACGGCCCTGGGATGGAGCCCTGCAGTGGGCTTCCTGCTCCCTGGGGGGGCGGAGGGCCGGCTTCTCCCTCTCCCTCTGTCTGCCACTGCCCCTGCTTGCGTTCTCTGTCAAATAAATAAAATCTTAAAACAAACAAACAAAAAAGCTCAGCCCACAAGATAGTCCCCTCCGCATCCCCATGTCAGATGCCAACAGCAAGTCTCAACTGTCGCCTGGACTGATCTGCTGGCTATAATCAGAAGTTCCCACTAGCCCCTCCTGGTGTTCGATGAACTTCTTAGATAGGCTCTCAGAACTCACAAAAACAGTAGACTTCAAACAAACAAACAAAAGAAACGTATACTTACTAGATTACCAGTTTATTACAAAGGACCTAAGTCAGGAACAGCCAAATGGAAGAGATGCATTGGGCAAGGCAGGTGAAGGTACACAGTTCCATGCTCCCTCTGGGCACACCACTCTCCCACCTCCGTCTGTCCACCAACCAGAAGGTCTGTGAACCCATGACTTTTGGGATTTTTACAGAGGCTTCATTCCATAGGCATGATCAATGAAATCATTGGCCATTGATGATTAATTCAATCTCCAGTCCCTTTCCCCTTCCCCAGGGATGGGGAAGTAGGGCAAACATTTGGAACCTTCCAACATGGTCGGTTTCCATGCAATCAGCCCCCCAATTTAGGAGTTTTCCAAAAGTCACCTTGATGTGGGAAGCAAAGGCAGAAGAAAAATTATTAAATTTCTTTACTACCTAGAGCCCACTGACAGGTCTTTGAAACAGGTAGAATGACATTCTTCTAGGGACTCAACTTCCTCGATGTCAATACTTGGCTAAGGGCAAAAGGCAATCCTAGTCTGACGCCCCCCTCCCCCAGGATCCTGTAGTCTACTTTATTTTTTCTTTTTCTTTTCTTTTTTTTCTTAATATTTTATTTATTTATTTGGCAGAGAGAGATCACAAGTAGGCAGAGAGGCAGGCAGAGAGAGAGGAGGAAGCAGGCTCCCTGCTGAGCAGAGATCCCGATGTGGGGCTCGATCCCAGGAACCTGAGATCATGACCTGAGCCGAAGGCAGAGGCCCCAACCCACGGAGCCACCCAGGCACCCCTCGTCATGGTTTTAATTTGTGTATTCCTGATTACCAATCTGATTGAGTGACTGGTGTTTATTCCGTCCTATTTCTTCTTTTCTGTCCTTTATAACTAGATCTGGGCTATCCATTATGGAAACTGCTAGTCTTGCTGTTACAGGATTTCTTTTCCTTTGGTGCGCGTGGTTCTTGATCACGCCTCTTTGAAGAATGTAGAGCTAGACCAGACGAAAGAGTGGGAAGAGTGGCGGCCAACAAAGCAAAGTTTATTCAGTGAAGTTCCTGGAGAGGGAGGGGCCCCGAGAGCGTTGCAGCAGGAGTTTCTGAATCTATGGGTTTTTATTGGATCCCTGGGCGGTTTTAAAATCATTAATACTCCTTGTGCCTGTTGTCCAATCAGGTTGTCACGTGGGAAAGGGAGGCAGGCTCCTTCCTAGGTGGTGTAAAATCCTTTTAAGGGTGGTTTCCCCTTAGGACCAGGGACAGCTTTGTTGCTGCTTGCCTTTCTTCCAACTGTCCTTCACCAATATGTGATTATAATTAAAACTAAATAGGGGCACCCAGCAGGCTCAGTTGGTTAACTGTCTGCCTTTGGCTCAGGTTATGATCGCGGGGTCCTGGGATGGAGCCCCAAGTCTGGCTCCTTGCTCAGTGGATTCTGCTTCTCCCTCTTCTCCGTCCCTCCCCTGCTCGTGCTCTCTCTCGAGCTCTCTTTCTGACAAGTAAATAGATGAAAAATCTTTTAAAAGCATATTTAGGACATGATTTAAAAATAAATGAGTAGGGCGCCTGAGTGGCTCAGTTGGTTGAGCGACTGCCTTTGGCTCAGGTCATGATCCTGGAGCCCCAGGATCGAGTCCCACATTGGGCTCCCTGCTCGATGGGGAATCTGCTTCTCCCTCTGACCTTCTCCTCTCTCATGCTCTCTCTTTCATTCTCTCTCTCTCAAATAAATAAATAAATTCTTAAAAAAAAAAAATGAGTGGGGCACCTGGGTGGCTCAGTGGGTTAAAGCCTCTGCCTTCGGCTCAGGTCATGATCCCGGGGTCCTGGGATGGAGCCCCACATCAGGCTCTCTGCTCAGCAGGGAGCCTGCATCTCCCCTCTCTCTCTGCCTACTTGTGGTCTCTGTCTGTAAAAAAAAAAAAAAAAAAAAAAAAAAGAGTAATAAGAGACTCTTAACTATAGAGAACAAACTGAGGGTTGCTGGCAGGGAGTTGGGTGAGGGAATGGACTAAATGGGTGATGGGTATTAAAGAGGGCACTTGTTAGGAAGACCACTGGGTGTTATATTTAAGTGATGAATCACTAAATTCTACTCCTGAAACCGCTGTATGTTAACTAACTTGAATTTAAATAAAAATTTTTTTAAAAGGGGCACCTGGGTGGCTCAGTGGGTTAAGTGTCTGCGTTCGGCTCAGGTCATGATCCCAAGTCCTGGGATCGAGCCCCACATCGGGCTCTCTGCTCAGCGGGGAGCCTGCTTCCCCTCTCCCCCCCCCCCCCGCCTGCCTCTCTGCCTATTTGGGATTTCTGTCAAATAAATAAAATATTTTTAAAAAATTTTTATTTTACTTTATTTATTTGAGAGAGTGTGAGTTAGGGGTGGCCGAGGGAGAAGGGGAAGCAGACTCCTTGCTGAGCTAGGAGCCTGATGTGGGGCTCGATCCCAGGACCTTGATATCATGACCTGAGCTGAAAGCAGCTGCTTAGCCAAATGAGGCACTCAGGTGCCTCACTCAGTGGTTTTAGAGTCTTATTTGCAAATATGTCATCCATATTTGGATGGGCAGATTGATTTAATTAATTCTGAGTCATCAATATCTTATGGATTACATTTGTGGTATTATAAGAAATTTACCTAACCCAGGGTCACAAAAGCTTTTTACTTTCTTCCAGAAGATTTCAAGTTCTCATTACATTTAGGTCTCCGATCTATCTTGAGTTATTTCTGGTGCGACACCAAGCTCTATCTGTTTGCTTATGGATATCCAGTTGCTCTAACACTATTCCTTTAAAATAATCCTTTTTTTAAAAAAAAAAAAGATTTATGGGATGCCTGGGTGGCTCGGTCGCTTAAGTGTCTGCCTTCGGCTCAGGTCATGATCTCAGGGTCCTGGGGTCGAGTCCCACATCTGGCTCCTTGCTCAGCAGGGAGCCTGCCTCTCCCTCTGCCTGCCGCTCCCCCTGCTTGTGCACTCGCTCTCTCTAATAAGTAAATACATAAAATCTATAAAATAAATAAAGGACATTTATTTATTTGAGAGAGAGCATGAGCTAGGGGAAGGGCAGAGGGACAAGCCAATTCCCTACCGAGTGGGGAGCCCGATGTGGGGCTCAACACAGGGTTCAACCTGAACCGAAGTCAGAGGCTTAACCCTCTGAGGCACCCAGGGAGCCCAATAATCCTTTTCTGTAGAGGCTGCTTTTAGGCAACAGTCTTGAGCAATGGGAAACGAAGTAGAAGGGCCCACAGGGACTGCCAAGCTGAATGCAAACAGGTTCATTAAGTCATAGGCCCTAACCGACCCGTGGGCTACTTACAACCAGGCCCAGTTACCAATAAAGGGAAAATTCCAGATGATCCCGTATTCCCTCACTCTGCCCTATGACTGGGGCCCCTCATGACTGCCTCGTGGCAGACGGTCTCTCCTTTGCTGTCCCACCCAGTACAGAGCATTCAATAAACTTCTTTGTTTGCCCTGAGTGAACTCTTTCAGGGCCCGCACCACCAACCTTTGCCAGATCAGGATGCCTCACACTTTCTCCATTAAATTTCCTCAGAGCCTTTGGTGAAAATCAGTTGCTAATAAATGCAAAGATCTGGGTGCCTGGCCGGCTCAGGACAAAGACCTTACAACTCTTGATCTTGTGGTCGTGAGTTCGAGCCCCATCTTGGGTGTAAAGGATTACTGAAAAAAGTATTTTTTTGTTCATGGAAAGATCTATTTCTGGACTTCATTCTGTTACATTAATCTGTTATTTCCATCCTTATGCCAACAGCACAGTCTTGATTAACTGGGTGTTTATAGTAAGCTTCCAGTCAGGTAAGGACTCCAACTCTGTTCATTTTTGGCTATTCTAGGTCCTTTCAGTTTCCATATAAACTTTAGGATCAGCTCACCAATTCCTAACTTTTAAAAGCCTGCTGGAGTCGGGGCACCTGGTTGGCTCAGTCGGTTAAGCATCTGCCCTCTGCTTGGGTCATGATCTCAGGGTCCTGGGATTGTGCCCGCATTGGGCTCCCTGCTGAGCAGGAAATCTGCTTCTCCCTCTCACTCCTGCTTGTGCTCCCTTCTCTCTCTCAAAGAAATAAATAAAATATTTAAAAAATAAAAATAAAAAAATAAAAGCTTGCTGGGTTGCATTGGATCTATAGATAAATTGGGGGAGAATTGTCATCTTAACGTTGACTACTTCAATTTGTAAACATTTAGGCAAATTAATAGATTTTTCTTTCCTTATTCTTATTCCAGCTTGTTTAGGGGCTGATGAGTATGGTTTACTGGGCCATAACCATCCCTGTTTTCAGTCCTAACTTCAATGGATGTCTAAAACTGAAGTTTGGTTTTATTATTTAAGGGGGGAAAAAAAGGTCAATTTCCTTTTCCTCTGCAATCACTTTCTTGTTTTTTAGTCCTGTGGTTTCTTGGGAGCATCATGGGGCCTGAACCCCCACTGGTCCCCTTAATGACTGCCCTTTTTTATATTCCTTGAGGCTTCCCTCAGAGTCCTATGGACTCCACATTAATTCAGTCAACCAGGAACCAAGGATTTTTTTTAAGATTTTATTTATTTATTTGACAGAGAGAGAGAGATCACAAGTAGGCAGAGAGGCAGGCAGAGAGAGAGAGGAGGAAGCAGGCTCCCTGCAGCGCAGAGAGCCCGATGCGGGGCCCCATCCCAGGAACCTGGCATCATGACCTGAGCCGAAGGCAGAGGCTTTAACCCACTGAGCCACCCAGGAGCCTAAGAACCAAGGATTTTTTTTTTTAAAGCAATTTTTTTTCTTTTTTTTTATAAATTTTTAAAAGATTTTATTTATTTATTTGAGAGAGAGACAGAGTGAGAGAGCATGAGAGGGGAAGTCAGAGGAAGAAGCAGGCTCCCCATGGAGCTGGGAGCCCGATGTGGGACTCGATCCCAGGACCCTGGCATCATGACCTGAGCCGAAGGCAGAGGCTTTAACCCACTGAGCCACCTGGGTGCCCAAGAACCAAGGATTTTTATATCCCCAGTACTGTGGACAAATGCTGTGGGCTAAGGGCAGGCCACTCCCAAGATGGGCCACAATGACATGTCCATTATTTTCAGTTGAAAACAATCAAGGTCCAAAAGACTCAGGAAGAAACTTTGACCTATACCCCCCGCACCCACGAACAAATGCCTAAAAAGAATTTAGATAAAGGGCCTGTACCAGGGAAAGGTATTAAACAGATTTTTTTTAAATTTATTTTTCAGAAAGAGAGTACAAGCAGGGGAAGTGGCAGGCAGAGGGAGAAGCGGGCTCCCAGCTGAGCAAGGAGCCTGACGCAGAACTTGATCCCAGGACCCCAGGACTTGACCTGAACTGAAGGCAGACACCTAACCAACTGAGCCACCCAGGAGCCCCTGAACTGATCTAAGAGACTTATTTGCTTCGGGCAAACTTCCTTTTCCAAACTTTTCCTTTCACCTTCCTGCTAATGGCCTTCTTCTCCTTTGTACTCCCAGACTCCCACCCCCCTCCTGAGCTCAGGATGACAGACAGAGATGCCTCATTTTGTCTGACACTCTTGGCAATTTTATGTCAGTGTGGATTCCCCATGTGCAAAACTAAATTTTATTTTCTCCTGTTAATCTGTCTTGGTTAAATTTGTTTATTTTTATTTTTTGGACGGTCACACATCTGCCTTTATTGGGAGCAGCAGGTGGAACACTTACACTTCCAGTAACAGTAAAAAAATTAATTTATAAAAGCAGGAGTTCAGTGAAGCTGCCTGGTTGGAACCCTTGGGAGCTCATACGTAGATGCCAACTCAGAGCAGCAGGAAGAGGACTCCAAAGCCCATGAAGAGCGAGGCCACCAAGGAGACGAGGGGCTCTTTATAGATTCCCCAGTGTACTTGGTGGAGGTAAAGTCATAAACGAAGAACCAGGCGGTAACGAACATGCCAGCTGCCAACAGCACCACAGTCAGATGGGGGAAGACAGCAGGGTTCCCTGGCTGGTGTATCTACTCATGGCCTCGAGCTCCATTTTTGCCAGGCACAGGGTCATCCACCACTCCGCCACCGGAATTTGGGTAAATTTAATTCTTGGTCCAACTGGAGCCTTGGATAGAGGAAAATGTCTTCCTCCCCAAGTAGGTGAGAAAAAGGGAAGGAATAGCAACTCCCTGCAATGAGCATGAACTTGGCTGGTCCGCCAGATGGAAGGAAGGTTGTCATGGCAGGATTAATGGGATGTGGAGGCGGTTGAAGTGGAGAGGGAGGTATGTATGCGTTGACCGTGCTGGGCCTGTAGGCCATGGTAAGGAATCTGGAGTTTACTGTGGGTGTAATAGGAAGCAGAGGAGTGACCCGCCGTGAGTGATGTAATTGGAATTCCTGGATTCTCCAACAAAGGACCAAGCCCACTCGGGATTTTACTGTCCTTGACTTGGGGCTGGGAGGCCTGAATCCAGAAGAGGCATCAGAAAAACCATCTCCGGGTGCTTGAGTGGCTCAGTGGGCTGGGCCTCTGCCTTCGGCTCGGGTCATGATCTCAGGGTCCTGGGATCAAGTCCCGCATCAGGCTCTCTGCTTGGCGGGGAGCTTGCTTCCTTCTCTTTCTCTGCCTGCCTCTCTGCCTACTTGTGATCTCTCTCTGTCAAATAAATAAAACCTTTAAAAAAAATTAAAAAAAAAAAAAAGAAAGAAAAACCATCTCCAGTATGGCTAGGGAGTCTAACAACGGTGAGATTGTAGATCTCCTCCCAATAAACAATGAGACCTCAAAGCCTGTGGCTACCTATATGGGTATCAGCCTGCCCTGGGGCTGTGTGTCTGCTCTAGGAGGTTGGAACTTGACCCTGACATTCTGGTAAATCCAACTCAAGGGTCTGCCCAAGGAAAACTTTCCCATTCCTACCAGCTGTGGCCTACTACAGTGTTTCTCATATGGTGTTGGACTCATTTACAGCTACTTGAGGTAAGACACCAAGTTGTTTAACTGTGCTGTATGCTGGGGTCACAGATGACTGGTTGGGTGATTATCTGTGGGGGGCATGATCAAAGACAACCTTAAGTATGAGGACATTTGGATTGTTTCTGGAGCAATTCTTTGCGGTGCCATCCTTACAAAGATTGCTTTTGACAAAGCATTGACAGTGGATCGATCACAGGGCATATATGGCCCAGCTCCATCCAAATATAATGTTTTCTTTGTTCCAAGCCACACCATCCAAGACCTTGGACCAACTGGGTTGGACCCTCACAGATCAGCGAGACTCGAGTCTCTCCATCAAGGACCAGCACAGGTAATCACTGTAGTAAAATTCTTTTTTTCTTTCCAGCTGTGATATAATCGACAAATAACATTGCATAAGTTTAAGGTTTACAATGTGATGACTTACAATGATCAAGATGATTTCAGATTTACTCTCAGCAGCTTTTTTTTTTTTTAAGATTTTATTTATTTATTTGTCAGAGACAGAGGGAGAGAGAGCAAGCGAGCACAGGCAGACAGAGTGGCAGGCAGAGGCAGAGGGAGAAGCAGGTTCCCCGCGGAGCAAGGAGCCCGATGTGGGACTCGATCCCAGGACGCCGGGATCATGACCTGAGCCGAAGGCAGCCGCTTAACCAACTGAGCCACCCAGGCGTCCCATACTCTCAGCAACTTTTAAGTGTACAATAGAGTAATCTCACTAACTTAATTTTCTCTTCTTTCTTCTCTTGTTGTAAGTTCCCACATTCTCTTATCTTTTAATTTTGTCACATACATTTAAGTCAGTCATCTCGATTCTTTTCTGAAATAAGGATCAAGTACAACTAAATAAGGTCCAGTTTTTTTTTTTAAGATTTTATTTATTTATTTGACAGATGGAGATCACAGAGAATCAGGCAGAGAGACAGGAGGAAGCAGGCTCCCTGCTGAGCAGAGAGCCCGATGCGGGGCTCGATCCCAGGACCCTGGGATCATGACCCGAGCTGAAGGCAGAGGCTTTAACCCACTGAGCCACCCAGGCGCCCCAAGGTCCAGTTTTTAAATTTGATTTTATCACTTCCTTCTTCCTGTTTTCTTTAGGGATGCTGGATTTTGTTGACTTGGTCTACTTACTTACAGATGTTCATCATTTCCTGCTTAGACCGCTGCCGCCATCTCCAGAGTCCTGGTCTCTGAGCTCATCTCCCTTCTGTTCACCTGCTATTTTGTCACCAGTCTGTCATTCTACAGCAGAAATTTGATCATGTCATTCCCACACAAAACACCTACCCAAAGGATCTAAAGTCCTTGGCATGATAAGGCAACTCATTAGTCACTCATTCTTTGAACAAATATTTACTGAGCACTGATTATGTATCAGGCTCTATGCTAGCTGGCTAAGTTTGGAGGCATGGTGACAAACTGGAGAGATGTGACCTGTACCCTCATGGAATTTGTATTTTAGCAGGGAGACAAACAGAGATTTAAAAAAAAAAAAATGTGTGCAATATGATTATAAACTGGGTAAACATGAAATTGTTATTAAGTAACC
Source organism: Mellivora capensis (assembly GCA_004024625.1). Taxonomy (NCBI): domain Eukaryota; kingdom Metazoa; phylum Chordata; class Mammalia; order Carnivora; family Mustelidae; genus Mellivora; species Mellivora capensis. The sequence continues at coordinate 5,963 of PISX010025362.1, read as the reverse complement.
GGGATGCTGTGACTGAGCTCTGAGAGCAGGGGTGGATGGCAGAGGTGGCCCCTTTGAGGAGGTGACATTTATAGTGCTTGAATTATGACAAAGAAATGGCCATGGGAAAGGCTCTCGGCCAGGGCAACATGAAGTACAAAGGTCCAGAAGTGGGAGAAAGCTTGGATGGCCAGAATGGCGGAAGGGACAGAGGTTGCTGGACAGTTGGGCTCTGCCTGCTTCTCCAGCCTCTTTTCCCAAACCACAGACCCACATGTAGGCACCCTAAATCCCAGACATGCACAGCTACCCCACTCTTTCTTCAACGCGCCATGCCTTCATTTGGCACCTGCTCCCTCCTGATGATCCTATTCCTGGTGACTGGGTTTCTCAATAATACCCCCAACACCACCTTTGGGTTCCTCTCCTATCCTCCTCTGGGCCTTCGTAGAAGTCTGTATGTACTTACCGTTTTGTTTTGTTTTTTTTATATATAGCTAGCATTTCCTGAGTGCTTTCTATACGGCAGGCACTATTCCAAGCACTTTACCCGTATACTCAACTTTATGAGGCAGGGCCATTCATAATCCTCAAAACATCGATGAGCAAGAAATTATTACTGACTCTACGATACAGATGAAGAAACAGAGGCCCAGAGAAGTTACATCATTCATCCCCAGTTACACAATGAGGAAACAGCAGTCAGGATTCCAACCCAGACAGTTCAGCTTGTATTTTAACCACGAAGGCGCCTTTTGCCTTTCAAGATCGAGAACAGTGGCTAACACTCATGAAGCTCTCCCTATGTGCCAGGCTTTCTTCTCAACTCCTGACGTGCATGAACTCATTGTACCCTACAACTCTCTGAGGTAGACACTAAGTCCTCACAACAACCCCCTTACTGGCACTGAAACCAGAACTTTCTTGGGTGGAGCCCAGGTCCTGTCCCAGTCAGCAATCCCAGTGTCTCCTACGCCCAGAAATTGCTGAACAAATGTCTGCTGGATGGATGAATGAACTAGCAGACCCAGTGTTTTTGTCTTGGCTCATGATTCAAGAGCGTACGGCGCCCAGAAATAGTTGCTTGGAGAAAATTATCATAAAGGAATATAAATCTGTTGTAGTAAATACATACCTATGAGAACTGACTAATATAAAGGCCAACTTCACATGCATATTTGCTGCATTTTCAAATGTGAGGTAGGGTTATTCCTTTATATTTCAGAGATTGTATTATATATCAGAAGATGTACTAACCGACCAAAAATGGGGCAAAGGGCTGCTTCCAAGACAGCTCTCACAATAAATCTAATGTATGTTGAAGTGTTCTCACAGCTCACAAAAACAACACATCAACTTATAAAACCATCTCCATCTTTTGTCTAGCTATTGTTCTTTGATTTGACAGCAAATAAGTTTCACTTATTAGACACAATGAAGAAAAGTTTAACATGTCATTGAGGGGGGTGGTGCCTGGGTGGCTCAGTGGGTTAAAGCCTCTGCCTTCGGCTCAGGTCATGATCCCAGGGTCCAGGGATCGAGCCCCGAATCGGGCTCTTTGCTCCGCGGAGAGCCTATTTCCTCCTCTCTGCCTACTTGTGATCTCTGTCTGTCAAATAAATAAATAAAATCTTTAAAAAAAAAACACTTAAAAACAGAATTACCATATAATCCAGCAATCTTGCTTCTGAGTATATATCCAAAAGAATTGAAAGCAGGATCTCAGAGAGATACTTGCACACCCATATTCATTGCAACATTTTTCACAATAGCCAAGAGGAGGAAGAGATTCAAATATCCACAGACAGATAAGTAGATACACACAATGTGGTATATACATACAATGGACTATTAGCCTTAAAAAACAAAGAAATTTGTCACATGTATGGATGAACCCTGAAGACATTATACTAAATGAAATAAGCCAGTTGCCAAGTAAAAACAAATACTATATATATATATATATATATATGAATCCACTTTTATAAGGTATCTAAAGTGGTCAGAATCATAGAAACAGAAGGTAGAATAGTGGTTACCAGGGCCTGGGGGTGGGGAGAAACGGGGAGTAGTTGTTAAGTGGGTACAGGGTTTCAACTTCGCAAGATGAAAAAATTCTAGGGGCCCCTGGGTGGCTCAGTCAGTTGAGCGTCTACTTTTTGCTCAGGTCCTGATCCCAGGGATCATGCCTCTCACAGGGTTCCCTGCTTAACAGAAGAGCCTGCTTCTCCCTCTCCCTCTGCTGCTTCCCCTGCTTGTGCTCTCTGTCAATGAATAAAATATTTTTTAAAAAGTTGAAAAAAATTCTAGAAATCTACAAGTCACAATAATGTGAAACATAATTAATGCCACTTAACTGTATACTTAAAACTGGAAAGAGGGTAAGTTTTATAGTATGCTGGGTTTTTTGCCAGGAAAAAAAAAAAGCTGAAGCAAATAACAAAATGTTCGGATTTAATAAAGTTTGGTGTTGGTTATGTGGTTGGTTATATATATTATCTCCAACTTCCATTTATGTAATATTCCATAGTAAACATTTTAAAGTAGCTATGTTTTATTGGACAGATTTCATAATTTTAAGGCCCAGATGTAAAGACAATACAGACTTTCTCCCTGTGTTCATTTGGACATTCAATATCAAAGTTTCTAACTTGCTGGTAATGAATCAGGAGTTTCATAATTCTATTGAAATAAACAGCCAAATGAGGAAATGACAAACCACTGATTAACTCTGTATTTTAAATATCGGATGATAATGTCAAGAAAACAACCGTGAATTTATCATTGGAAGCACAGTTTTTGCACAGATTTTTATTAAAAGACATCTAGCCAAGTGAAATTACTTAGAATCTTTTTTTTTTTTTTTCCCCAAAGGAACTGCCTACGCAAAAAACATTTTGTCTATGGAAAATTAACTCTGGTTTTTTGCTTTGTATTTTGGTGCCGGAGGCTATCACAAAATTGGGGTATTCCCCTCCCCAGTTGAACAAAGGTAAAACTGCATTACATTCACTGAACATGTATTGAACACAATGCCAAGTATTGTGATAAATTATCAAATTCCTGGTCTTTGGGATTTTGCCATTCTGTTCTCTAATTTGTTTACAAATAATCTTTTACAATTTACTGCCGGACATGGCATTATGACTAAAATGTTCACTTATGAACAGACCGTAAAAAATTCACCTTGTTTTACAAGGACACCACTTGTCAAAACAAAACAAACAAACAAAAAATAAGGACAGCACTTATCTTCCTTCTGAAAACATTTTGCTTTGAGGTTACCAAATGCCCCACTTTGGGAAAACATGAAACCAGGAAGCTGTATGACTAACTTGGTTCTGGCAATTGCTAGAACACCCAAATGAAGTCATCCTATCCGTCAGGAGCTCTCCATTCTAGATTATTCTACCACCCAAACTCCATGACTCAGGAGAAGCTGCCAGTTCGTGACAGACTTATTCTAAGTTTAACAAAAAACAAATAAAAAATTTTAAAAATCACACTTTGTGAAAAAGAAGCCTTTCATCAGCCACCTCCAAGTCCAAAATTAATTTAAAGAAACTTATTTTTATCTGTTATTCTAGTAAACAGACCTTACCCAGTTTTAGTTCATTTAACTTCAGCTGTTGTTAAGCTCGTCGTTTACCTGTCTATACCGTTAACTCACGGGCACCGCTTTGGAAAAGGACGCTTAGAAACGCTGTATTTTAATGACTGACGACCTTTTCTGAGGGGTATGTCCCAGATTTGCATTAACGTGCTCATCCGCAGACTACTCCTCACTTAGGGAGGTTGGTTATTGCCCCACCCACAGCCCTCGGCTTGTTTATTTCCACCCCCGGCTCCATGACTCAGACTCTGGGCCACGTGTCACCCGGAGCCCAACGCCCCTGCCTTAGTGGCGTTCCTCGGGTTATCTCCTTGTGGGACACGGGGCCACACCCACGGCGTAGGGAAACCAGCTAGTGGGGTCGTAGCTGGGAAACGCCACCTTAGACGGTTACACGTTTAGAGGAGAAACACTATTTTCTTGTACACGAATTCCTCGTCTCCCGAAGCGGGTTTTCGGCTTCCCGATCCGCAGCTCTCTTTTTCCCCCCAACCAGGTGAAAGGAGGTGAAAGAGACTGCAGGTTTCAGCCCACCATCGTGGTCACCGGGAGCCCGAGCCGAGCCTCTCTGAGCCTCCTTGATGGGGGGAGGGGGCGGGGGAGGCCGGCCCACCACCCCACATGTTCCGACCCCGGAGTCTAGCGTACGGATCCTCCTCGGAGCCCCTGCGGGAGCTGAGAAGGACAAAAGCATTCTGACTCTAAAAAATGTGGCATTAAAGCTCCTTCATCCTGCTATAACCAAGGGCGAAAATGAAAGCAGCCCGCACGGGCTCGCGTTAAGATGGGGGTGGGGAGGTGTGCTTCCGCTGTAGACACTGACAAAACAGCGGCGGGCCGCGCCGCTCCTGAGCGCCTCCGAACCCGAACCGGGGTGGCCTTCCCGGGAAAGTCGCTGCGGAAGACCCTTTTCCTTCACCTAACGCCGGAAAAACCTAAGGGGGGGGTTTGGGACTTCGGAGGCGGGAGCACGCTACCCCTCCTCCCCCACCGGCCGGAAGTATCCCTCTCTCCATGGCGCGCCTCTGTGGCGCACGCGCACTGAGTTACTTAGCAACGTCGGCGCTAACCCACCCCAGCTTGGAGCCCAGCAACAACCGAGCCGCCGCGTGTCCCACCAATCAGCGCCGGCCTCGCCTTCGCACGCTTCACCAATCAGTGCCGGCGCTGCAAGGAAGTTTCGAGAGCTTTCGAGGAAGGTCCCCTTAACTCAAATCCATCCGCCAGATAATTTTCCTACGTTTTCCCAAGGGAGGAGAAGGGTCGCCTGGAAGAGAGGGGAGCTGATTTTTCAGAGTTTTTTCTTCGGCTCTGAGGAACTTGGGGCTCAGTGGAAGGGCCTAACTGGGCCGCGGGAGGTGGGGCCGCGCGGACTACTTTCAGCCGCGTACGGACACGACGGCTACGTAGGCAGTGATGAGTTACGCAACAGACGCTGCATAAATTTCAGCCCCGCGGAGCCGCGAGCGTTCAGGAGCGGCTGGCATTGTCGGGTGTGGGTGTCTTGGCGTCTAGAGTGACTCGACGTGATTGCGTTCAGTGTCCTTCCACTCGCTAGCAGGTACTGGCCGGCAGCTTTCGAGACCTAGGAGGAGTGGAGAGGGGCTCTAAGTGAGACCAGGCTGATGGATTGGGAGTGTGGGCGGGGGGTGCGCCTCAGGGAAAGGGGTTGGGGGAGGGGAGGGCGAGGTGACGCGGCGCTGCGGCGCCGGGCCTTTCCGGAAGAGTGGGCCTTGTTTACGTGGAGGGAGCGGGGGCGGTTGGCGCGCGCGCGCCCACAGAGGCCAACCGACACTTAACCAATGGAGATTCCATCGCGTCTGCTTCAGAGGGGGAAGGAGGAAAAGAGGTAGTCTAGTGTGATTTCTAGAACTGTCTTGAGTTTTGAATCCCAGCGCGGCGAAAGGGTCCCACCTCACTTTTTTCCCTTCGGACGGTAATTTTTGTTTACCGAGATTCGTGTTTTTTGTGTTTGGTTTTTTTTTTTTTTTTTAATTCTGCGTATCCTCAGGTTTGGGGGAAATTTAGAGGGTGCGGGGGAAGACGATGTAGCGGAGACTCTGGAATAATTAGGGTTCTGGATATTAACCTTTGGGGTTTTTTTCTTGTTTTTGCTTTTCCGTTTAAGTTGAAGCCTTGATTAAATTTTGCTATTTAGCGGCTGATTCAGGAATACTAAAGGGGGGTTAGTTGTGAGCGGTGTTAACGTGGTTAAAGCACTTGGGAAGATGAAGTTAATTGTTCGCTGTTCGCTTTAGAAAATGGGTTATAGATGTGGGTAATACAAAGGTTTTTAAGACTTACTTACTTTAGAAGCGGGGGGGGGGGGGGAGATCCCAAGCAGGTTCCATGTTTAGCGCAGATCCTGGCC
>PISX010025361.1:0-26274 GCA_004024625.1 Mellivora capensis | reverse complement strand
TATCATATGGTTTCACTTATTTGCGGAGCATAACAAATAACACGGAGGACATGGGGAGATGGAGAGGAGAAGGGAGTTGAGGGAAATTGGGGGGAAGATGAACCATGAGAGACTATGGACTCTGAAAAACAACCTGAGGGTTTTGAAGGGGCGGGGGGTGGGAGGTTGGGGGAGCCAGGTGGTGGGTATTATGGAGGGCACGCATTGCATGGAGCACTGGGTGTGGTGTAAAACTATGAATTCTGTTACGATGAAAAGAAATTAAAACAAAAAGAAATAACACATATAGGAAGGACTTTCTGACCTTCTCCCAAAGTGGGTCATAAAAACTTTGTGTAAGAGGTGCCCTCCTATACCCACAAAAAAGGGGCATCTTTATCTTTGAAGACACAGAGGGACACAGAGAAGAATCTAAGCAAACAGGGCTTGCTGCTTCCCCCAGTTGATGACACTTTGTTCAAACCCTTGTTTTATCACATCTTTCTACAACTTTTCACTTTTCATACCACCCGGCACAAAAATACTGAGATTCAACCACTCCCTTGGGTCTTCATTTTCTTTTTTTAAATTTTTATTTTCTTACATATTTTATTTATTTATTTGAGGGAGAGACAGAGAGAACACAAGCCAGGGTGGGGGGTGGTGTTGAAAGAGAGGGGGAAGCAGACTCCCCACTGAGTAGGGAGACTGACATGGGGCTTCATCCCAGAACCATGAGATCATGACCTGACCCAAAGTCAGACACTTAACCAATAGCCACCCAGGCATCCTGAGTCTTCATTTTCTTATGAAGACTCCTGTGGCATATAAAACCTATATTAAATTTGTATGTTTTTTCTCTTGTGAATGTGTCTTTTGTTACAGGAGTCCCACCCAAGAACTTAGAAAGGAAAAGGAAAAAGGTATTTTCCTCTCCTACACCTACTTCATGGATATTGTATATATAAGGTAGCCTGGATTCTTAAGTGCAGCTGAGAGAGAAGGAGGGGAAGAGAGGCAAAAAGGAAGGGGAGGACAAAGGGAGGAGGAGAGGAAAGAAGAGGCAGAAGAGGGGAGGAGTAGAGAAAAGACAGTGGATGTGGAGGGAAGTTAGAGGGATGGGAGAGAAAGAATCAAGGTGCAGAGTTTTTGGGGAGCAAATGATCCTTTCTAAGATGGCCCAAAGAAGCCAAGTGCTTTATAGTCTCACTGATGTCTTAAGTCTTTGGACATGCACCCAATGACAAGAGACAACTAAAGAACAGAGAAAACTAGAAGTATTGATTTCTATACTCTCCCACCTCTGGAGACTTGATCCCAGGACCCCGAGATCATGACCTCTCTCTCTGCCTGCCTCTCTGCCTACTTGTGGTCTCTGTCTGTCATATAAATAAATAAAATCTTAAAAAAAATTTAAAAAGTGTTTTTGAATTTTGAATTTTAATGGTTTTTGTAGGACATGACCTTTACAGTAGGTCCCAGGCCACATAACTTCCTATTATCTTATACCTGGTTCTATTAAAACACTGGTTTCTGAAAACAAGGGAGGGAGTATAATCAAGTGTATTGGTTAAGAGAGTGAGCTCTGTCCCTAGATCATGTGCCCTGGAATCTCTACCCAGTCATCAGGAACAGTATGACTTCCCGCAAGTTATTTAACCTTTTTTTTAAGTAGGCTCCGTGCCCAAAGTGGAGCTTGAACTCATGACTCTGAGATCAAGAGTTGCATGCTCTACTAACTGAGCCAGCCAGGTGCCCTGTTAATTAATTTCTAAGGGAAGGTACTAGGAACACTTGCCTGGCTCATAGTAAGTGCTCAATGAGATATTAGCTATTCTCACTTTTAGAGTTTGTTCCACAAGTCAAGGAAGAGAATCTTAGATTTTTTTTTCTTGTTTACTATATTCCCTATGTACTATTTATCACCAGGACTTATTCATTCCATAACTGGAATCCCTCACTCTCCTTCACCCATTTGACCCAATCCTCACCCCTCCCCTCTGAAAACCATCAGTTTTTTCCTCTGTATTTATGGATCTATTTTTGATTTTTGTTTATTTTTTAGATTCTAGATATAAATGAAATCATGTGGTATTTCTCTTTCTCTATCTGACCATTTTACTTAGCATTGTTAGTAATTGTTAGTAATTGTTACTAAGTTAGTAATTGTTACTAAGCATTACTTAGTCTTGTTCCTAGGTCTATCCATGTTGTTGCAAATGGCAAGATCTCATTTTTTTCATATTTTATTTTATTTTCATTATGATAAGTGTACTCTTTAATTCCCATCCCCTATTTTTCCCATCCCCTGACCTATCCCTTTCTAGTAACCATCAGTTTGTTTTCTATAGTTAAGAGTCTGTTTCTTGGTCTCTCTTTCTTTTTCCTTTGCTTGTTTTGTTTGCTCTCTTTCATGGATTGTTGGCCTTCTTTAGTGATATACTTGGATCTCTTTCTCTTCATTTTTTTCATATCTGTTATGTATTTGTGGCTCCCATTAGGTTTGTATATAACATCTTCTGCATATAACAGTACACATTAAGTTGATGATTTAAGTTTAAACCATTCTTTACTCCTCTCCTCCCATGTTTTAGGCATATTCTTTCATTTTATGAATCCCTTGAATGATTTTTACAGATATATTTTTACTGCTTTTATGTTTTTCTTCCTTTTCATACTCTCACTTTTGTCTTTCCTTTCCACTTAAAGAATCCCCTTTAATATTTCTTATAGGACTGGTTTAGTGATCATGAACTCCTTCAGATTTTGTTTGTCTGAGAAAGTCCTTATCTCTCCTTCTATTCTAGATGATAACCTTGCTGGATAGAGTATTCTTGGCTGCAGATTTTTTTCCCTTTCAGTACTTTGAATATGTCATGCACTCTCTTCTGGCCTGCAAAGTTTCTGCTGAAAAATCCACTGATAGCCTTATGAGTTTTCCCTTATATGTAACTATCTTCTGTAGCTGCTTTTAAAATGTTTTCTTTATCAGTAACTTTTGCCATTTTAATTATAATGCCTCTTGGTGTGGATCTTCTTGGATTGAGTTTTTTGGTGGGATTTCTGCATCCTGGATCTGGATATCTGTTTCCTGACCCAGATTAGGGAAGTTTCAGCTATTATTTCTTCAAATAAAATTTCTGCCTCTTTATTTCTTTCTTCTTCTTCTGAGAACCCTATAATGTGGATGTTATTATGCTTGATGGGAAGGTCTTGTTCTTTTTATAGCTGGATAATATTCTCTCTCTCTCTCTCTCTCTCTCACACACACACACACACACACACCACTTCTTTATCCATTCATCTGGTTGTTCCATATCTCGACTATAATAATTAATACTATAAGAAACACAGTGGTGCATATATCTTTTCAAATCAGTGTCTTTTTTTTCTTTGGGTAAATACTCAATAGTGGAATTATTGGATCTTATGGTAACTCCATATGAGGAAACTCCATACTGTTTTCCACAGTTGCTGCACCAATTTACTTTCCCACCAACAGTGCATAAGGGTTCCTTTTTCTCCACATTCTCACCAAGACTTGTTATTTGTCTTTTTGACAAGGTATTTCTTAAATACAGGTTGACAAACAGCCAGAGAGGCCCATCAGAAATGGCAAGGAGGGGACACCTGGGTGGCTCAGTCAGTTAAGCATCTGCCATCAGCCTAGGTCATGATTGCAGGGTCCTGGATCAAGTCCTGCCTCATGCTCAGCATGCTTCTCCCTCTGCCTGCTGCTCGCCTTGATTGTATTCTCATGCTCTCTCTCTCTTTCTCTCTCTGGCAAATAAATTAATAAAATCTTAAAAAAAAAAAAAAAGAAGTGTCAAGGAGGAGGGCTAGGATCCATGCAGAATGGAGAAGTGGGTGGGCAAACAGGCAGGGTTACCAGAGTTCATATGGGTGGTAGGACATTGAAAAGCTCATACTGAATGACCCATGTCAGCGAGGAAAAATATTTTATTTTACCCTCTTTGGTTTATATTGGGGGACTGTAAGTTAAACTGATAAATAATTAATGAAAGATAAAACTTAATCACCTAACTATGGAAGTTCACAGAAAAATGTGTATCAAGGGGATGATTAGAATTGGGGGCTTAAAGGTCATCTTGACAGAAGAAAGAGAAGAGAGAAGAGAAACCAAATGATGTTTAGGAAAAATGAATAGACCATTAGAAAAATAGATAGGAGATAGTAATAGTTTTAAGATAATGTGTATTTAGGTGTGGTGTGTGACTTCTCTCTAGTTTAAAGAGTCAGTCTTCCCTTAGTCTGGGAAACTCCTAGGAAGGGGATTTAGGACCATTGCATTCCTTTGGGAGACTCTGCTTTTAGGCAGGTAAGGAAATTTAGAAAAAAAAGCCTATTTCAAGTACCTTCTGCACAAGATAATTTTTATGTCACAATGACATATTCTAGACCACTTCACCTGCATTTTAAAAAGAAAACTTTTTTTTTAAAAAACCCTGGATAATGATAAAAAGAGAAAACTGAGATCTTTAGCATTTTCAGCAGTTAATATGAAAAGCTAACTAGTTACTAGATGATCTCTAAATTGTATTCTAGAGCTGTTGCAACAATACTAGTGGCTAAGTGAACATATCATGCCATGATTCTGTCTTTATTCTATGTAAGTTTCTATGGATAAAAAAGCCATGCCATGGTAGGCAGCAGATAGCTGATCAAGAAGACAGGGAGACAGAAAAGTAGTTATTAATGTTCAAGAGAAAGGGACATGGACCCCAGAGAGTAAAACCATATCATCCACAAGCTAGAAAGCTATTAATAAGTAAAACCAAACTCAGAAAGCAGTAACAAGGAAACTGCAACAAAGGAGCTAGGAAAGCTTTCTCAAGAGAAGGAAAAAGATTTGAGAGTTCTCTTTTCGAGACATTTCAAGTATTCTTTTTAGTCCTTTCTTATTGTCACTAATTTTTTTTATTTCAAAATTTGTGGCCTCCGGGCTGAATTATAGGGCAAAAAAAGATCTCATTTGAATATTCATTATCCTCCTTAGATTCTGCCTCTCAGCCAGTTAACTTCTCAGCCAGTTCCCAACCTTTATTTATGGGAGTTTTGTTTTTGTTTTTGTTTTTGTTTTTTTAACAAAATAATCCAACTAGATGTTCTCCTTTTCTGATTTGCCTTGCAAGAGTTCTATATTTGACTGTTCTGGTTGTGGATTTCCTTTACCCATCTCATGCCTTCCATGCTCTCGTGTGCTCTCTCGTGACTCAAACACAGAGCTCTCCTGTTTCCTTTCTCCTCCCTCTTATATCTTCCTGTTCTGCCCAGTACACAGCAGAGCTGCTTACTCCTCTCCTTCTCTTTGTCAATCCCCTATTCTCACAATGGCAGTTGTCCAAAAAATCCTTTACAGCCTGCCACTGTATTTATACATTTGACTGCAAGCAAGCTAAACAAAGTATTAACTCTACAAGAGCTGAGGCCACAGATGTAAACAAGGGCAGCTCAGAGAGTGTAAGAAATTGAATTCAAATCTTTGATTCAGTTTGAAGGCATCTAGTAAATTATACTTAAAATATCAAATGCATGCCCTGCCAAGATGCTGACAGAAGTGGAAGGCTGAGTGCAATATTTCTGCTACCATCAACATCGCTGAACATTCAAGAGGTCCATTAAGCTTAGTCCTTTTCCCCAACTCTGTTGACCTTGGACAAGAGGCTGTTTCTCCAGGGCTGCAAGCTTCCCAATCCAGTGATGAGAAGTGGACTCTTGAGAAAAGTAACCAAACACGTTCACAACGTCAATGATCTCAGCATGAGTCTTTTCCCTTGGGTGTAACTTTTCAAGCAGTTCACATTTTTCTCATGGTTTTAGGAAACAAACAGATTCAATCATGTTTATTTCCTGGGTAATATTCCAGCATTATGGGAAATGGGAAGGAGGAAATGTAGGACTTTGCTCAATGTGGCTATAACTTTCAGAATAGGAAAAAAAAATAAGTTCTTCCTAAGACGGTATGCCACTTTGGTAAGATAGTCAAGTGAACTTCAACTGGCTTAAGAAGTATTATTTTTATACTATATATTGTCAGGGATATTCTGTGAATACCTTACATTCCATTTAAGAAATGTTTTATATGAAAGTTTAAGATTCCTTTTTCTGTTGGGGGAAAAATTAACAGTAATAAATATCTGAAAATCAGTTCTCTGCTTTCTTCTCTCACTATTTCTGATTATCTATCAAGGTCAACCTCTGATGTAACATTGATTTCACATAGTGGGGGAAAAATAAAATCAAACAGATTAATTAACTCATGCTTTATGGAGTTAGCGCACTTTAGACAGCCAATCCTAATTCATTCAAACAAAAGACCACTGTAAAAAACTCATGACACAGAAGTCAATATAGAGAATGTGGATAATTGTATGAACAGAAGATTAAGTGGAAAATGAGTTAGTGAGAGAAGAGAGACAATGCAAGGACGAGGCATGCAGATCATTTAAGCCAGTTCTTCATGCTGTTACAACTCAGTCTGTGGCAAAAATTCAATTTCTTTTGGTTGGTTGATATTTGTTAACCCTTATTATTTCTTATAAATGTCAATGTATTTTGGATGTAAGACTCTGAATGAATATATATTCTTTCTACTTCATCTGATTAGTATGAGAAAGATACCTGTTAAAGCAATATTCAAGTTTTTCCAAAATAACAACTTGATCTTCTTTATATGACAGGAAAAGTATGGATGGAGGATTGCAAATCAGGTGTGTCCTGGGCCAGAGGCAGCTACTGTATTTTCTCATTTCCCAGCTCGGTTGTACAGAAAGTAGCATAAATGAAGACAAGCTGCAAGGAGCAGGCATACTCATTCATGCACGCATATTCATTCATTTTTTTCAGTAAGATCAGTAGCTGTGACATTGGGACATTTGCAGATGCAGAATCCCTTGAGTGGCAGCTAGAGAGCAGTACTCCATCTACAGGGAACTATCTCATCCCTGGCACATGATGTGGTCACAGAATCTCATCCTGCTGAGCTTCTCTTTGGTTGTAGCTGAACCCCATGCTTGAGGAATTACAAACCAAGCTCAGAAGGTGTTTCCTTTCTTTTTTTTTTTTTTTTTAAGATTTTATTTATTTATTTGACAGAGACCACAAGTAGGCAGAGAGGCAGTCAGAGAGAGAGGGAAGCAGGCTCCCTGCTGAGCAGAGAGCCTGATGTGGGGCTTGATCCCAGGACCCTGGAATCATGACCTGAGCCGAGGGCAGAGGCTTTAACCCACTGAGCCACCCAGGCGCCCCAGAAGGTGTTTTCTAATAATGGAAAATATAGGTCTTTTAAATGTAATAAAATAAAGCAGATTACCCCAAATCCTCATTCTTTATAGCCAAACCACACATGAATTTTAAGTTTTGAAACTTTCTAATACTTGAAGTGATGAAATAGTTTTATCCATGTAGTACATAATATTCCTATCTCCTCATTGACAGAATTAGGGCATCTCCAAGATGGACTTGGTTATCTCTTGAAATGATCCGATCTAATCTCCTCACTTACAAATTAAGAAGTCAGGATTCAGACTTCAACTAACAAAGCAGCTTTAGTCTTTCTTAGAGTTCTCTCTTGAAAAAGATTTGTGATGAGAGGGACTGGAGAGGAGAACCTGCCTCAGAAAACCTCCTCCCTCCTCCTCACCTTCCCACTCCTGCTCCGCCTCAGCAGTGTGAGTTTCCCAAGTAAGTCCTGGAAAATAGGGATTCTGACTCTTCCACCATATCTCCCAGAAACCAACTATTGCTGCTATAACCAACTCCCATAAACTTACTGGCTTAAAACAACACAAGTTTATTACCTCATAGTTCTGTAGGTCTGAAGTCTGAAGTACATCTCACTGGGCTAAAATCGAGGTGTTCATAAGACTGCTCCTCTGGAAGCTCTAGGGGAGGATCCACATCCCTGCCTTTTCTAGCTTCTAGAGGCTACTTGCTTTCGTTGGCTTGTGGCTCTTTTCTGTCTTCAAAGCCAGCAACCTCAGTCTAAGTCCTCAAGCTGCTCTGTCACTGGTTGTTGTTCTCCACTTCCTCTCCCTCTCCCTATTTCCCACTTTTTAAGGACTCTTGTGATTACATTAGGATCACTTGGATAACCTATGGTACTTTCCCTATTTTAAAGTCCATTTATTAGTACCTTCATTCCCCCTTTCTCTTTTTCTTTCTTTCTTTCTTTCTTAAGATTTTATTATTTATTTGACAGAGAGAGACACAGTGAGAGCAGGAACACCAGCAGGCCAGCAGGGGGAGTGGGAAAGGGAGAAGCATGCTTCCTGCCAAGCAGGGAGCCCAATGCCTGGCTCAGTCCCAGAACCCTGAGATCATGACCTGAGCCGAAGGCCGACACTTAACAACAGAGCCACCCAGGCGACCCTTCATTCCCCCTTTCATGCAACCTAACATATTCATAAGTTCTAGGGATTTAGAATGTGGATGTCTTTACTGGGCACTCTGCCTACTACACCTATGAACATTAATTTCATGTTCAGAAAAACTTTTATTACTAAAAAATTGGAATTTTCATTTTGGAAAGTTTTTACTTCTTCTGGATCTTTTAAGCTCATGTGACATGCTTCCTGGAAATTTTTACTACTGAATGGAAGGGAAGATGCTGAAATGAATACCAGTTCTTGATTCTAATTGAAACAGGATGATGATAGCAGTTTGCCTTTAGGAGATCTTGTAGATTTAGATATCCCTGTGAGGAAACAGGATGTTATTCGACCCCTTTGATAAGTGGCAGAACTGCAACACAAACATTTCCAAAGTGTGCTAAATAAAACTCTGCAAAGGAATTCAACACGTATTTCCATAAACTCCAGTGTGTATGTGTGCATACTGAAATAATGAGTTACCTATGATGTGCCATTTGTACTAAATTCAAAAGCAATTATTAAAAAGTTTAGAACTGAGACTCCTTGCATTTTTTTCCTTCTCAGCACCCACTGTCTGAGGTAAAATGATGAGGGGTTCTTCAGCAAGGTAAGTGTGACCGAAGCGTCAAGCACTGATGTCTTAATACAGCAGCCTCTTCAGACTGGCCCATTAGTACTAATGTCTTGGCAGGGAGCTTCGGGTCAGCGCATTAAACTCCAGGAGCCTTAAGAACTTTCTGAGATGAAAGAGAAAGTATGTAGGAGTGGAGTAACGTAAGAGAAACTAAAAAGGTGAGAAAAACATCGAGGTCAATTCAGGCCAAATCTGAAGACGTGGAGCCTTGCGAATATTTCATTCCTGGTCCTGATTGTTGGTGGACTTGTATTTTGTACACTTTAAAATGTGTTATAGAGTTGAAAATATAGTTTAAAAATTGTTTTCAACGAGCTTTGCTCCTTTTGCTCAGATCTGGAACAGGCAAGGAGTTTCGTTACCAGGGAGAAGTTGGGTCCAAAGGCATCAACCGGCCCAACTCTTAGCCAGCCTCGCCCTTCAGGACTGTCTGTGGTCTGCCCCCGGTGGGAAGGTGAGCAGGGACAAAGGAGGGGAGAGAGGAAAGGGCATTCAGTAGCCCAGGCATTTCAGTCCCAAGTCAGCCCTGTTGTAGCTAAGCAATCCAGTACTGAAGTGAGCCCTGCTCAGCCACAGCAGGCCTGCCATGTTCATAGTCTAAGTCTCCATTCATGTTCTCTGCTAACAATGCTCTAGTCTTTTTGTCCTGCAACTGAGACTTTGTCTTGCTTAATCTCCCGTTCACTTCTGTTCTAAACAAGGCCTTGCCTACCCTATCCCTTACCCTGCAGGGCCCTAGGGGACTAGTCCTAAAACTCTGTTGTAGGACCAGAATAATTCGACCTTTCCCCAGAGCTGCCCTCCACCAATGCTCCTGTCAGGGCTTCCCTGTCACCTCTGTGACATTTTAAAACAACATACAGACAAGCACACAGAATACTCTTAACACAATGGTTCTCAAACCTTAGTGGTCACCAGGATCACCTGAGGACTTATTGAAACATATATTGTTGAGTTCTGTTTCCAGAGTTTCGGGTTCAGTAGGTCTTGGGTGGAGCCTGAGAATTTGCATTTCTAATAAGTTTCCAGGTGATGTCAAAGCTGCTGGTCTGGGGACCCTACTTTGAGAACCACTGGTTTATTATATACACAGGCATCCACCATCCAGATTTAACAAATATTCTCATTTTGCTGTGTTTGCTTTAGATCTCCCTCTCTCTCCTTTTTTAGTAAGAAATGGAATGTTCTAGATTCAGTTGATGACCTCCCCCTCTTTCTTCCCCATTTCTTTTTTTTCCTGATGATAACTAGTGCCCGCCAGGACTGTATTCTCTAGCTACAGTGCCCTGGCACGTGGCTGAGTTTCCTGCCATTTGAAGTTGGATCTGCTTCCCTTTTTGCAGCTTGACTCCTGAATTTCCATCTTGTAGTATCTCTCATTCTATCCCATCTGCTACTCTTAGTTTTTCTGTCCCCATTGGGTCACAGGATGTAGCAGAATATACATGAAACTTTCATTAGGAGAAATTGAATTAGGTTTTTACTATGAGGAATACAGAGTTTACTAGGCAGAAGGTGTTCACTCTATTAATTAAGTTTAGGTGGGGAGAACAAAGATCAGTAATGGGGCACCTGTGGGACTCTCTCTATGTAGACAAAATAGATGGAACCCAGGCATAGTAATTTAGAAGACTGAAAACCTTGATACTTAACAGCAGATTCACCCCAGACTGTGGTGAATATTTCCACGACAATACTTCCGAATGATACTTTCCCCTGACAACACCAAATAACAATCTTATGAATTAAGGGGTCTCAGCTGCGCTTAGCCAGGACCATAAAGATCAGGTTTTATATGGATTAAACACAGGAGTTTTCTAATTTGGTTCTCCTAAGACTACAAATGTTTGCCTATGTGGAAGTTTAAAATCATACAAAATTAAAATGATCTAAATGGCCAAAGGTACTCATAATTGCCCAGGAATTTTTTTTCATTTTTTAATCATTTGCATCTTATTGATAAAATTGACATGAGTTGATTCATATATCATTTGGCCCTGGCAAAGTTAATGCACACCCTTTGCACATAAGTGCAAAGAACACCCTTCTCTGGATCCTCTTCTCATTGTCTGTCCTCTACCCATTCTCTTCTTAATATCTTTGCTGAACTTTCTGGTGAGCATTGGCGCCCCTCCTCTGGTCTTTCCCTTTACTTATGTGACCTGGTTGGCACAGTCCCTGTCAGCTCCTGGGGCTGGGTGAGAATTTCTCTCCACTATGTCTTCTCCTTTTCTTTATTAAAACAGATTTTAACCTAGTTCTCATCAAACCTCCATCCAGCGTAGCTCTGTCTGGTCTGAGAGGTTGTTCAAGTTGGCTTACTTACCAGCGAAGTTCCCCACCTTTCCCATGACTCTCCAGATTACCGGGAAATGATGCCATCTGTCATATATTCTAGACAGACATCTAAATGCTGCAGGAATTTAAATGAGGGAAAAGTTAATTTTGATCTAACACTCAATTATTTTAATTAGTGTAAAATCTAATACAAGCAACTTGTTACACATCATGTATGTATGTGTTTATTACATGTATTTACATGTAATAATATTATTTACATGTATTACATGTATACATGTAAACAGTATGTTTATTTAGTCATTCATAGATTAGCATAATGTTTATGGTCTGATATTTATACTGTGGCCATCAAACAGTTCTATTATTACTCTGTCAGATAAAAAAAAAAGATCAAAGTTGCAGATTAAACAACATCAAAAACTCAAAATTAATCTAAACATACACAGATGCACACACACACACACACAGACACACACACTATCTCTGTCTTAAGGATAATGAAATTCTCATAATCAAAACTGTCATAGAGAAGGCTAGAGTCAGTTATTTGAAATTGAACATTTTAGATTCTTCCCTTATTCCATTACTACTGCTATCATTATTTTCCCATGACAAAATATTGCATTTTGTCATTTTGTTAATATAAGAGGTCGAAACTCTGGGAAGAAAAAGAACAGAGTATAGAATTTTCTATGTAAGTGGGAATTTAAATCTTCTTCAAAATGATGAAAATATTTTAGGCTAGTTTGAAGAAAGAAATGCTGGAAATTCAGTTTTTGAAAAAACTGTCATACGTGAGAGTTTTTCTCCTTTTTAAATCTGGGGTCCGAGCCATATAGAGAGTTAAGAATTCAAAACAAAAAGGACATGCCAAAAAGGAATGCCAATGACAAAAAGGAATGCCAATATTTGTTTACGATGACACTGTTTTCCTCTGCATTGCATCAGGTTATTAATATCAGTGTTTTTTCCAATGAGATAAGCTTACCAAGTGACCATCCATCCTGAGTGGGTTATCATAAATAAAACATAGATGCAAATGACTGCTGTAAACACAGACACCCATAAAACATCCAATGCTGCGGAAATGCGAAATGCTCAAGTGGTTAGACTGGCAATCTTTTGATGGAGGGATCTCAAGCCATAGGCTAATGGAATTTAATTGAATATACTTTACTGCCATGCAGAGTTAAGCATATATTGCTACAATCAATAAACTGCAAAGTGTTGCCTGAGGGACAGGTTTGAAATTCGGCGTCTTCATATTACGTTACATTCACTAATGAAAAACAGCTTTGTTGCCATCATGACTGAGATAATCTCTTTCTTTCTTTTTTACTCCCCAGAGTGAAATAAGAGCATTTCTCAAATTTTAATCAAACATTTCTTGCAGTTTGAGAAATATATTTATGTTTGAAATCCTTGTTTATAAAATAGGAAGTCTCTAGGGGCACCTGGGTGGCTCAGTTAGTTAAGCATCTGCCTTCAGCTCAGATCATGATATCAGGGTCCTGGGATGGAGTCCCGCATCGGGCTCCCTGCTCAGCAGGAAGTTTGCTACTCCCTCTCCCTCTGCCTCTCCCCTGGCTTGTACTCTCTCTCTTGCTCACTCACTCTCTCTCTCAAATAAATAAATAAAATATTTAAAAATAGAATAGGAAATCTCTAATTCAGTTCCTCATCTGGCACTAGGTCATTTCTCTCAAGTGTTCCACGGGCTTTAGATTGCTCTCTCCTCCTTCCTCTACTCAACCCTCCTATCCTCCTCAATTCCTAATTTCAACTGATTTATCAAGACATCTGATTCCCATTTGTTTAGTATATTGTGTTTTTTGTTTGGTTTAAAGATTTTATTTATTTGTTTGAGAGAATATGAGTGCGAGGAAGGGCAAAGAGGAAGAGAAAGGGAGAAACAGACTCCATGCTGAGTGTAGAGCCTGACTTGGGGCTCAATCCCGTGACCCTGAGATCATGACCTGAATCAAATTTAGATGCTTAACCGACTGAGCCATGCAGGCATCCCTGTTTGATATATTGTAAATGTACCATTTGATAACCTGAAAGAATGTGTATTTGTGCTTCTTTTTTTTTCATTTTGTTGGTTTTCTATACTCTAACAAAAACATATTTTATCGAAGTCAATATCTGGAGTTAACCAGCACATATCACACTGTAAAACATGTCCTTGGATAGTCAACAAGAAGAATGAACATACATACTAGACTGGAAACTGGTGTATGTATAGAGATATATCACTGCTGCTCAGAAAGGCATTACTAACTCTTGAAAGTAGCTGGGAGAAAGGGAAGCAGGGATGGAAACATTTCAGGAGAGGTAGTACCACCATGAACAAAGGGTCCTGACATTATGTCTATGGGAAGAATGATGGGTAGCCAGAATGACTGGACCTTTAGGCATGTGGACAAGAGGGGTGGGCATCGTCTGCCCAGACACTTTGGGGCCAGATCACAGAAGTCTGAGCAGGTGAGACTGGATTTGGTAGCAATGAGAAACCATAGGAGTTTGGCAAAGGCCAATGACACAAAGTGGTACTTAAGAAGATTAATCTTGTGGCAGATTGTTTCAAGACCTCATTCTGAGATTTAATAACAGGCAAGAGATTCTGTTAGAATTAACCTATCCTTTTTTTTCCTCACATCCGGTCCTTATTGGAGGTGATGAGCAGTTGGTTAATACCTTCTGAAAATAACCCCTTCCCAGGCTTGAAGAGGAAGTCTCATTTAAAATTATAGAATATGAACTGAGGCATAAAGGTGCCATAATTTAGTCAACCCCTCTGGAGAGGAAGTGGGCACGTGCCCATCTAGTCAGTGGTGGCCCCAGAAATCCTGGTGTCTAAACATTTGTTCTTTCTCTTACTTTGAGACTTTAGTGGCTCAAACCACCTTCTTTCAGAGCCTCTCCCAGGTCCATTTTCTCTCCCATTTCCCTGAATCGATGGCCTTGGCTTTTAGCTGGAGGACCTTTGAATTCTCCAAGGTGGAGTGTCACTCTTCTCTAGGACTCCTTCTGCCTTGTTTTGTTCTGGAAAACCTTTCTTCTGAGTTAAACCATCCCTACTCCAGAAGACTTCCCTGAATAAGCCCGATTAAACCTGATCATTCCTGTATTTCGTGTCCTCTAAGTTCTTCATAATAAAAGTATTTTCACTTTTCTGGCTTTTCGAGGAAATGATCTGTTCTATACCAGGAACAATTTTGAAGACCTAAACTAATTTCTTTAACTGCCAATGGTTAATCACCTAAATTGCTTTTTTCCTCCAAATTGTTTTTCAAAGGTAAATTTTCTATACTGATATATTACCTATTAGTTCTGCCCTTTGTCACCAAGTCTACTGAATATAAGTTAACTTGTTCTTGTTGCCAGGACACTGTCATTAAAAAGCATTAATCTTTCTGTCTAACCTGCTCCTCCCATAGTCTTTCCCATTTCATTTATTGGCAATCCTGTACTTAGAGTTGCCCAACAAAAAATGTGGAGTCATCCTTCACTCCTCCCTGTCTCTCACATACCACATCCATCCTAATAGTAAATTCTTTCGGCGCTACCTCCAACATATAACCAGAATCTGAACTCTTCTTACAGACCCTACTCTTTCAATCCAGGTCCAAGTCTCCATCATCTCTTACCTGGATGGTTGCAATAACCTCCATGGTTCTACCCTAGACCCTTCCTACTCACAGTCAGTTCTCAACATGGCAGGCAAAGTGATTTTGTCAAAAGGAGTGAGTTCATAGTCAGATGGTAGCTATACTTACCGTGGGGATCACTTCATAATGTATATAAATGTTGATTCACTATGTTGTATACCTGAAACTAACCTAATATTATATGTCAACTACTTCAATTAAAAAAAAAGGAACACAGGTAGTTCCTGTCATGTTTCTGCCATAGTTCATGTCACTCCCTTGCCCAAAGCCTTGCAATGCCTCCCTCACTCAAGAATAAAAGCCAAAGTCCTGACAATATTCTGAACTGTGGCTATGTGAGATGGTTCTGATGAAGGGAATGCATTTTCTAACTTGTGTTTTCATTTATCCAGAAACTGTTTTACCTATTCAGGACTTAAGGCTGTGGTCCCAGAGTTAAGAACATCAGATAAGTGATGGCTTGATAGGGCATACTGTGTATTATTTGCACTTGCTGTATTGCTTTGTAGAAATGCTTGTCATTTTGTTTTTCACTTTCTCCCTCTGCAGCTGGACTGTTCTTCATGGAAACCTTTACTCCCCCCACCCATATTGCTCTTCACACAGTGAATGCTGGCTTACCGCCTCTGCTTACAAATAGACCTCACACTTTGGAAAAGTAAAAATGAACAACAGAATCAATGATTCAGTGGACTGTAAGATGCCTGTCATCATCAGTTTCATCCATTGGAGAAGCTGTTTACCCTTTTAATTTTCCACCGTTTCCTCTTCATTGGCACCACAGCTCATCTCCTCATTTCCAGGACCGGGAGCTTGATTCACAAGCGGTCTTGCTGTACCAATGCGGAAGGATCGCTCCTGTGCAAGCTGATTTCCCACCGCTTAACACCACAGAGCCCTCGCCAGCCAACTAACCAGATCATGGCAGTTTTACAAATGTGAAGTCCATACACACTATTAGTCTGGTATATTCTTGCAGTGAAAGAGGGCTAACTTGTGTAAAAACAACATAAAAACCTCCAAAAAACCAAACACTCGAGGGTGTGAGTGCGTGTGTGTGTGTGTGTGTGAGAGAGAGAGAGAGAGAGGAGGGGGAGGGAGAGAAGAGAGCCCTGTGGTATAATGGGAAAAGCCTGACACTGGAAGTGAGAAATTCCAGTTTTTAATCTTGACTGTGATATATACTTGCTGTATCATCTATAGCATATCCCAGTCTCTTTGCCTTCCCTTCATCGACTATAGAAATCAATGAAGTGGACCACATCAGTGATAAGAAATACGTGTGTGATTCCCACATTCATGCCCATAATAGGCATACATTATCTGCTAAACAAAGATTTGTCATTTTAATCATTGTTAACCTAACTCTCCATAAGTCACTATTAAACAATTAAAGATGGAATATGAGATAGAAACTATTTACCTTTAATAGCCTTTAAGGCCTTGACTCTGTTATTCTCTATTGTCATAGGACTGATAGTTTCCCATGTTAGTTACCAAGACTTATTTAAGATAAATAAATTACTTCAAAATTTATTGCCTACCAAATATATAATAGTATTAATAATAAATGTTCCTTGTTGAGTATCCATTATTTGTCCATTCATAGATTTTTAGTGCATCCATAAATCTGTTACATACATTTGGTCATCAGTACAACCTTTTAAGATGGGCATTTATATCTTACGTAGGAAATCAAAACTCAAGAGACGCTCAGTAACCTGCTCATGATTACACTTCTAAAAATTAAAGCATTTTTAAATTTATCATTTCTTACTTATAAGATTGGCAACTTGACAGCACACCGTATTGGCCAGGCACTAGGAAAAAAGAAACTTTTTTTCACTGCTGGTAGGAACGCAAAATGTTTATAACCCCTAGGAGGAAAAATCTGGCAACATTTTACAAAACTATGTAGGCATTTGTTTTCAGGCCCAGAAATTTCACTCCTTGGACTGTATGTTTAATATACTTCCACAAATTCAAAGCTACATGTGCATGAGTTTATTCATTGTGGCATTATTTGTATTAGCAAAGCATTGTGACAACCTAAGTGTCATCCGTAAAAGACTGGTTCAATAGACAATAGAGTGATAGTAGCTATAAAAGGAATGACAAAAATCTCTAAAAAGTGATGTGGAATCATTTCCAGGATATAATGTTAAGTGAAAAAAGCAAAAGAAAAAAATGCATATAGCATGATACCTTTTGTGCAGAAACTTGAGCTAAGAATATACATGAATGTCTATCTGTCAATCATCTCTCTATCTACCCATCTATCTCTTCTCAACTATATACCTAACTATGATGGGAACAAGGTGGAGGGAATCTGGGGAGACTTAGCTGAGTATACCTTTTTATATAGTTTTGACTTGTGAAACACATCAATGTTCTATATTTTCAAAAAATACAACTGAGAAAGTGCAAAAAATCAAGCACAATATGAAATACAAATAGAAACAAATGATTTTAGAAGTATGAGAAATTAATACCACATCCATAGAGAAAAAAATTAATTCAAGTAACTTTTAAGCACACTCTCTAGGTTGTATACCTTTGTAGGATATATGAAGACACTGCAATAATTTTATAATTTTACTTATTAGGTTTGTTAGCGGTAGTAGTATTGGTACTATAATTTTGAAACTATTTTGTGCCTATGTTGTATAGAACTAATGATAAATATTTTGACATTGTTGGAAACATCAGTTGATTTTAACTGAGGGTTTGGGGTAGCCAAAAAGAGATAAAGAAAAAGAAATAGTTTGGATTTCAATTACACATATTAGTATGAACTTAGGATTTTAAGATGTGTTATATATATAGTTATATACATAGGTGTACACATTAAAATATATAGCCATATACGTGCGCATATATATATATATATACATATATATATGCATTCTTTTTCGGTGAACAGGCTTAGAAAAAAATAACATCCCTATTGTAATTGGGATCTTGATTTATAAAACTATTATATATAATATATATATATTATATATATATATTTTTATATAGTTTTGACTTGTGAAACACATCAATGTTCTATATTTTCAAAAAAATACAACTGAGAAAGTGCAAAAAATCAAGCACAATATGAAATACAAATAGAAACAATAGAATTGGGATCTTGATTTATAAAACTATTATGTATAATATATATATATATATATATATATATATAAAACTATAAGATCTTGATTTATAAAACTATTTCCCATTAAAAAATTTCTCCCTGGAGAAATGGATGATTCCAGGTGTGAGGCAAGAAAAATACAAGTACAAGGTGAGTTTGGAACATCTTGTGCCCAGAAAGCAACGAAGTGCTCAGAGATTAATGGGGCCATGTCAAAAGGACCCAGGAGCCAGCAAGAAGTGCCACCCGCTGACCAAATTAGTGACAATTTCAGCATGAAAAAGAAAAATGATGGTTATAACATACCAAATTTAAAAAAGAGATCACAGATTTACATGATATGGAAAGAGAGAGGGGGAGAGAGAGAGGGAGACCTTTTCTTTACAGTAGAATGACAGGTAATAAAGATAGAAGGAATTACAAGATTGAAAAAAAATCACCTTTTTATAACACAGTATAATAGCTGATTCAGGCATGAATTATTAATAAAGAATTAAGCCTTGAGGTACAGATTTATTGTGGCACAGAATATTTACATGATCTCAAATGTATTTGAGTGTGTGTGTGTGTGTGTAGGATGATGTTGGCAGTGAATCTAGATGAGGAGTATTGGGGAGTTTTTGTTCCATTCTCTTAAATTTTTTGTGGGTTTGAAAATTTTCAAAATAAAACATACGTATTTAAAAAATCATACTGTTAGTAAGTAGTCAAATGTTGGTTTGAATTCAGATCCTACTGTAGTGAAAAGCCTTGTTTTATCCTTTCAAAGCCTCACAGTGTCTATTTGAAGAACTAGTTCATGTACAAATAAAGGTAATTTTTTTCAAGTTAGTGATTACTGGAATTCCTAAATATGAGCCCTAGGAAGCTCAAGTCTTTAAAATAAGATGGTTAGGAAAGAAACCTTTTTTGTCACCTAAGGATACATTTCCTAATTTTATATTTAATAGGTACTTTTTAAAAAAGCACTAATTGCTCTTTGGGGACCTGTTATTTGGGTATGTACTGAGAATGTGTCTGCGGCAATTCTGTCTTTCTTGTTATCTAGAAAACGCCCACTGGTCTACTTGTTTCAGCTAAACACACATAGATTTGTCCACTGGTTGATGGATAGGAATAAAATAAAATTTAATTATATCCATATCCATATCCATATTTAAAAACATATTGATATGTAAGAGTGCTGAAAAAGAAGTCTCTTAGATTCACCATGGAAATGGAATTTATAAATGAAATTTGAGTAAGATGGGAAAAAATGGCACCGAACAGTCTTCAGTCTAGTAGCTAGCCACGGCTTCAGACAGACAGTACAAAATCAAAACGTACAATCAGACTTAGGTCTACTAGATAAAATATAGAATGGATGCCCAGAATTGGACTTTCTTATAAGGAATACTTTTTAATATAGTTATGTCCCAGATTTTGCAGAAGGCATACTTACACTAGAAAAATTATTGTTTTTCTGAAATACAAATCTAATTGGGAATTCACTATATATATTTCACATACACACACACACACACACACACACACACACACAATTCTTGTGGTTAACGTTGTATCCCCATTTCCTAGGGGGAGTGAGAGATACAGGTTTCCAACCATGGAATGAACAAGTCATAGGGATGAAAGGCATAGCATAGGGAACACGGTTAATGGAAAATAATAATAAGATAATCTTGTGCTATTTTTTTATTCAGGTATAGTTGATTCATGATGTTACATTAGTTACAACATAGTGATTCAACAAGTCTATATATTATGCTATGCTCACCATAAGTGTGGCTGCTGTCTGTCACCATGCAATGCTATTACAATGGCACTAACCACACTCCCCACGCTGTACCCCCCATCCCTGAGACCCAGTTATTCCACAGCTAGGATACTGCATCTCCCACCTACCCCTTCCCTCATTTTGCCCATCCCCTTACCCCCTCCTCTCTGCTAACCATCAGTTGTTCTCTGCATTTATGTATCTGAATTTGCTTTTTGTCAGTTTATTCATTTGTTTTTAAAATTCCACATATAAGCAAAATCATATGGTATTTGTCCTTTTCTGTCTGACTTCTTTCACTCAGCATAATACCCTCTAGGTCCATCCATGTTATCTCAAATGTCAAGATCTCATCCTTTTTAATGACTGAGTAATATTCCCATGTGTGTGCCTATCTGTCTGTGCGTGGGGGGGGAGAGAAAATATGGGGGATAATCCCATCTTCTTTATCCATTTACTTATCAGACACTTCTATATCTTGGCTATTGTAAATAACGCTGCTATAAATATAGGAATGCATATATCTTTTTGAATTAGTGCTTTAGTTTTCTCTTGGTAAAAGCCCAGTATTAGAATTACGGAGTCGAGGCACCTGGGTGGCTCAGCTGCTTAAGTGACTGCCTTCAGCTCAGGTCATGATCCTGGAGTCCCAGGATTGAGTCCTGCGTTGGGCTCCCTGTTCATCAGGAAGTCTGCTTCTCTCTCTGACCCTCCCCCTTCTCATGTGCTCTCTCTCTTTTTTTCTCTCTCAAATAAATAAAAATCTTTAAAAAAACACTAGAATTACTGAGTCATATGGTAATTCTATTTAAAATTTTTTGAGGAATCTACTATTTTCCATAATAAGTGTACCAATTTACATTCCTACCAACAGTGCACAAGGATTTCTTTCTCTCTATATTCTCACCAGTACTTGCTATTTCTTGTCTTGTCTTGTCTGTGTTTATGTAATAGCCACTCCGACAAGTATAAGGTGGTATTGCATCATGATTTTGATTTTGATTTTCCTAGTGATTAGTGATGTTGAGCATCTTTTCATATGTCTGTTGGCCGTTTGCATGTCTTCTTTGGAAAAATGTCTATTCAGTTTCTCTGCCCATTTTTAAATTTCATTATTTGTGGGGTTTGGTGTTGAGTTGGGTAAGTTCATTATATATTTTAGATAGTAACTTCTTATTGGATGTGTCATTTGCAAATCTGGAAACCCTAATCATTCCCTGCCCTAAACACTGCTGAGTTTGGAGCTGGAGCTGAAGGAGGGTGGGAGAAGATGTGGGTTGGTTAGTATGAGGAATGAATTATGAAATCCTGAAAGTTTTAATTTGGATTATTACATGCTATTGCTTGCTTCCCTTATCTGAATAGACAAAAAGGCCTAAGAAATATCAAAACTTTCCAAAAAGAAGTAATAGCTAAACCATTAGCAGAACTGTAGCCCCACAAAATAGAGAGATTAACAACTCAGGAATCTAATTGCTCATTTTCAAAACATAAGTAGTTGATACGTGTGAATTGTTTACAAAGCTCTTTTTATCTCTCCATACATGTATAGCTTGCCATTGTATTTACTAAAGTATTTATTATTAATGTTCCTTATTTTAGTGGGAAGTCATCTTGTGTTTTGCTGTTAGTTTGGCTTGATCTATTCTCTAACAAACAAAAAAAGTTCTTCTATTTCTAGTTCATCATGAATGTTTTCTTTGTTTTTAATTAGAAACTTTGAATTTTGTCAAGCGTCTTTTCAGCATTAATGAATATGATGGTATGGTTTTTCTCCTTTATTCTATTAATGTAATGAGTAGAATTAGCATGTTTCTTAATGTTGAATCAACTCTGTTTTCCCAGGTTCATATTCCAGCTTTCCTATAAACTACCTACCACTAACTCACAGTGTGACTTGGGCAAGTAAGCTACTTAACCATTCTCTGTGTTTTCTCTTTTATAAAAGGACAATAATAGGGTTGTTGTGAAGTTTAGATGGTTAATACATGTAAATTGCTTAGAGTAGCCTGCACATAGTAAGTACTATGTATGTCTTAGTGATTATTTCTATTCATAGGTGAGAATGAGCTCTAATTGTGAATGTATAAGTGTGTGTGTCTGCTTACCCTGGTCAGGTTTAGTGGTAGGGTCATATTAGCTTCGTAAAGTGAATTCAGTTTGTATCAATATTAAGAATATTTCTTTTCTGTAGAGCTTAAATATATTAGTTAATCAAGCTGCTTAATGATACTATTCAATACTTCTGTATTTAAAAATTTTTGGTTTACTTGATCCATCAAATTCTGAAAGAAATGTCAGTCACCCACTATAATTGCAATTTGTGTGAATTCTCTCTGGCTCCATTTTAAAAAGTTTTTGCTTTATGTTTCAATCCTATGTTAACTGAATAAAAGCTAATTGCTACTGCAGTTTCCTTTTAGATTTCATACCTTTGTCCCATTTAATGCATTTTCCTTTAAACTCTACGTGTCTAATTTTAATATTGTCATTCTGCTCTCTTTTCTGTTTACATTTATTAATATTCTTTGTCAATCAATTGACAATGTTTTGGGGTCTTTTGTATATACCATCAAACACTACATACAGGATGTCTGTTTTATTCAATCTGATGATTGTTGTTAATCAAGAAAGTAGCCATTGGGGCGCCTGGGTGGCTCAGTCAGTTAAGCGTCTATCTTCCGCTCAGGTCATGATTCTAGGGTCCTGGGAGGGAGCCCTGCAGTGGGCTCCCTGCTCAGTGGGGAGTCTGCTTCTCCCTCTCCTTCTGCCTCTCACAGAACTTGTGCTTTCATTCTCTTTTCCTCACTCACTCTCTTTCTCAAATAAATAAATAAAATATTTAAAAAATAAATAAATTAGCCATTTTACAGTTACATAATTAACATGTTTCATCTGATTTTTGTCATCTTTTTTGATGACTTTCTATGCATTTTCTGTTTTTTTCCATCCTTTCTAAGTTTATTTAATGACTGAATTTTTTTCTTGGCATTTTTTTTTACCTTTCCAATAATTTAGAAATTCTGCGTCTTTTCTTTTCTTTCTTTCTTTTCTTTTTTTTAAGAAACTCTGGATCTTATTTTTTATTCTAACAGTGGTTATTTAAGATCATTGCTTGGCCAAAAAAATTGTCAGAATGGTAACACTCTCAATTGAAAATGAGAGAAGCAAAGGAATGGGGTTTGGAAATGTTATTGATAAATTTGGTTCCATTAAACCTAGGAAAATGTAAAATCCTATTTTTTTAAAGGTTTTATTTATTTATTTGACACAGAGAGAGAGACAGCGGAGAGGGAACACAAGCAGGAGGAATGGGAGAGGGAGAAGCAGGCTTCCCACTAAGCAGGGAGTCCAATGTGGGGCTAGATCCCAGGACCCTGG
Source organism: Mellivora capensis (assembly GCA_004024625.1). Classification (NCBI taxonomy): domain Eukaryota; kingdom Metazoa; phylum Chordata; class Mammalia; order Carnivora; family Mustelidae; genus Mellivora; species Mellivora capensis. The sequence continues at coordinate 3,002 of PISX010025361.1, read as the reverse complement.
AATCATGACCTGAGCTGAAGGCAGATACTTAATGACTGAGCCACCCAGGAAACCCTGTAAAATCCTGTTTTTGATGTGAATAAAATATTTAGTGGAGGTAGAGGAAATGCGACATGGGTAAATGTGGTCAAAAGTTACAGATATCTAGTTATAAAATAAATAAATCACAGGGATGTAATGTACAGCTAGTGATTACACATAATAATACTCTATTGCATATTTGAAAATTGCTATAAGGGGGATGCCTGGGTGGTTCAGTCAGTTGAGCTGCTGACTTTGGCTCAGGTCATGGTCCCAGTGTCCTGGGAACCAGTCCTGCATTGGGCTCCTTGCTCAGCGGGGAGCCTGCTTCTCTCTCTGCCTCTGCCTGCCACTCTGCCTTCTTGTGCTCTCTCTCTCTCCGACAAATAAATAAATAAAATCTTAAAAAAAAAAGAAAATTGCTAAAAGAGTAGATCTTAAAAGTTCTCATCACAAGAAAAAAAAAACTGTATGTGTGGTGATGGATGTTAACTAGACTTATTGTGGTGATAATTTCACAATATACACAATTATTAAATCATCTCTTATACCTGAAACTAATACAACATTATACATCAATTTTATCTCAAAAAGATATTTAAAGTTAATAATAATGTGAAGTTATTTTGTTCTGTTTTGTGTTTTGTTTTGGAATGAGATTATGAGACTGAATTTTCAAATGGAACAGCAAGGGTTATTTCTCAAAGTATATCCAGGAAGGGATTCTTGCTTTGGGAATATGGTTTTTATGGTCTCTGCCCTTAGGATTCCGTGACTACATGCACAGCATGAGAAATGATACTTATAATGTACATGAAAAAGAATATGGGTGATCTCTATGGATATGGAAAAGTATACAAAATAGAATAAGTGGGAAAAAAGAATTTATGGAAATAAATAATGGGATCCCAAGTTTTAAAAATATAATATATAGGTTTATGTGCTTGGAACATTTCTGGAAGGGTATACAGGCACTCAATATTTTTAAACACAATTTTCAATAATTTTTCAACTACTTCTGGGAAAATAACCATTTTTAAAAAACACATAAAAACATTTATATTGGGATACATAATTCCCCTCTTGCTACAGGCTCCAATATGGCTTGTTACTGCCCTGGTCTTTAAAAAAAGGTTTGATATTCTGGGCATCTGGGTGGCTCAGTTATGCTGCCAACTCCTGATTTCAGTATGGGTCATGATCTCAGAGTCTTGAGATCAAGCCCCAGGCCGGCTCCTACTGAGCGTGGAACATGCTTTAGATTCTATCTCTTTCTCTCCCTCACTACCCCCCACTTGTGCGTGTGCCTGCTCTCTCTCTAAAAAAATAAATAAATAAATATTAAAATAAATTTAAAAGTTTTGATATTCTAAAACCATCATGGTTTTTTTTGTACTCGTACTGATTTTTTTAAATATTGCATTCAAATATTACTTATTTTGGTTACTGAGTTTTTTGGTGTCCCCCTAAATCCTGGCCTGAGATGACTGCCTTACCTGCTTCACCGTAATCCAGGCCCAGTTTCAGTTAATCTACTGAAAATTATTTTAAATATAGTTCAATTTTAAATTAATTTTTAATTAATTTACTCTTGGGTTTTAGCAGCTAAATGTTATCAAGTTATGGGTGTTTCCTACTTTTTTTGACGCAAGGCTCTATCCCAGGACCCTGGGATCATGACCTGAGCCAAAGGCAGATGCTTAACTGACTGAGCCAACTAGGTACTTTTATGAGTTTATTTCATAAATGGGCATTGGATTTAATCAAAAGCTTTTTTGGCTTTTCTAATCTCTTCTGAAATGACTTACATTGTTTCAAATCTTGTCTTATACTGAATCTTACTACCATTCCTGAGAAAACTCTACTTGTCCTATTTTTAAGAGACACTGTCCCATTTTTTTGTACCTTATATTATTTAGTTTGTTAATATTTTTACATATTTTTATATTTATATCCATATAGGATATTTGCTTCTGTTTCTTTGAGGGTGTTTTTGTTTGTTTCTTTGTTTAATGAGGGCTTTACTTCATGAAATGAGTTATGTGGCTTACCACATTTTCCTATGCTCTAAAACAGTTTATAAGAAAAGAACTATCTAGTCCTTAGAGGCTTGGTAGGGACGACCTACAAAATTGCCTGGGCCTGGAGCCATCGTTGGAGGGCAGGGGGAAGGAAACTATCATTTTGATTTCTATCACTCAAATTCATCTTACTTTTTGCATGTATTTGTGTCTTGAGTTGAAAGCTTAGTTCATTTATTTTATGTATTACTTTTTATATTTTGAGCTTCTAGTTTTACTCGTTCTGAGTCATTTGAATTTTTCATTTTGATTTCCTTTTTTTCAGCTAATTCTTATTTAGAAATGAAAGATGTGGATTTTCTGAATATATTTTGTTACGGATTTTTAATTTTATTGCATTGTGGTCAGTAAATGATGTAGTCTGTGTAGTATAAACCTTGGGATCTGCAGTATTTCCTTTGTCAGTACACAAGCAATTTAGGGGAAAGCTTCAAGAGATTTGAAAAGAATGTGTATTCTTTCTTTGTTGGGTACAGTGCTTTCTCATACATGTCTATTGGAGTAATTTTGATAATTGGTATGGAGAATCCAAATTCTCTATACTCTTATTTATATTTTGTTTACATTATCTGTTCTTTTCTGAGAAGGATACATGAGCATCTCATGGTAGAATTGTGGATTTGTGGCTTTGTCAACTTTTACTTAACATATTTGAAGCCATGTTGTTAGAGAAGCATAAAAATTCATGGCTATATTTGCAACGACGTGGATGAAACTAGAGGGTATCATGCTTAGTGAAATAAGTCAATCAGAGAAAGACAACTATCATATGATCTCCCTGATATGAGGAAGTGGAGCTGCAATGTGGGGGGTTTGGGGGGCAGGAAAAGAATAAATGAAACAAGATGGGATCGGGAGGGAGACAAACCATAAGAGACTCTTAATCTCACAAAACAAACT